>OZ018335.1:34003242-34232069 GCA_963969495.1 Ceratothoa steindachneri
ATCATTTCTCTTTCCCGGGAATACTCAACTTTGGTGTGAAATAACATCAAAGTATCCACGGCCGTTTGTTCCTTTATCCTGCAGAATATCCATTTTCAAACAACTACATAATATATCCCATCCAGGGATTAAAGTGTTACTTCGATTTGTGAAAACGAGGTATTTCTGGTCTAATATGGAAAGAGACATACGTTCTTGGGAGCGAGAATGCCTCTCATGTCAAGCAACTAAAGTTACTCGTCACACCAAGTCACCAATCTTGCCAATTAGTATGCCCAATTCCAGATTTGAAACGGTGCACATTGACATTGTTGGTCCGCTACCGCCGTGCATACGGCCTGGAAAATCGTACCCGTCTCATAACCGTTACCTGCTGTCATGCATAGACAGTGCTACAAGATGGATTGAAGCGTTACCGATTCCATGCATCAGTGCTGCAACGATCGCTTTAGCCTTCTTAGACGGCTGAATCTCCAGGTTTGGCGTTACTTTATATGCGATAACTGATACAATTTGAATCCGAACTTTGCAAGGAATTATCAGCCCTCGTTGGTTTTCATCGCCCGTGAACCAAGGTAGATCAACCTACCACAAACAAGATCGTGGAAAAGTCACATACGACTTTGAAGAGCTCTATAATGACTCGTCAGTAAGGATGGTTAATGTCTCTACCTGTTGTTCTTGTGGGCATTTGATCCCTGCCTAATGATTCGGGGGTTTTCACCGTTTACTTCTGTCACAGGGACAACCTTTCTTGGCCCCAAACCCATAGTCTCAACCTCATCGTTAAAAGCTGACTCCAAATTCGTCAATGAATTAGCACAAACCATGACACAAATTGATTTTACACAAACCTCTGAAGGACTTCTGCACTCGATACCGAAACCGTTCGTAACTAAGTAATTAGGTGATGCCACGTATATTTGGGCTCGAGTTGATCGCGTTCGAAAACCCTTAGAAGCGCCTTATACAGAGCCGTTCCGTGTTGTCGAACGCGGTGACAAAGTGTATAGATTAGAATTCCCTAATGGAATCAGGATACAATATTAATAGACAGGATGAAACCGGCAAAATTGCCAAAAATACTTGATAACAGAAGAGAGAATTGTTCGCAACCAACAAATAGTCAATCGGTTGTAAATAGATCTGTAATTTTAGATTCACCGGAACAGAATGAACTAGAATTAACAGAGAATAGTGACAATAATTACAGTAACGTGGAATCTGTTCCAGATACCCAAGAGAATGGTAGAAAAGCGAGCTTTTATACTCGTTCCGGTTGAAGTGTAACATTTGCTAAAGATCCTTCGTACCGTTATTTCTAAATATTTATTTAGACAAATCAATATAAGAAAAAATGTCACCTAACCCTGAACAAATTGCTTCAAAAGGTTTTTAAATTGATTCTGGTACTATTGGGCATGGTTAATAACATGCTCGAAATCTAAGAAAATCTAGTTTTGGGAAAGGCATAATTTTCTAGATGGCGTCCAAAATGGCCGCCAGGAGCTTATAATGGCCATATCTCAGTCAGGATTCACTTGACAAAGGTAATTTTGGTGTCTAACCCTAGGTTTTAAGGGCTAAGCAATGCAATGAAACAAGTTAAATTACCATTAGTCAATTATTCATTAACATATAAGATGGAAATAGGTTTCACCATTGAAATCAGTATTAATGTACACAGTAGTTAGCTAGCTAGTTAGCTACTGTGTACACACTAGCTAGTTAGCTACTGTGTACACACTAGTTAGCTAGCTATTGTACATTTATACTGATTTCAAAGCCAGCTAGTTACACTTCACGACTGCTAGTACAATTGTTACAGCGAGCTATAATTTTGCTGATTGATATGCTATACCGATTTTTACCTCTGAAATGAATGTAAATCGTCCGTGCTAACTACCTAGCAAACTTGGTAACACTTTACAATTAGGGTACATTTATTAATCAACATTAGTTAATGCATCTCTAAGCATTAGTTAGATGTTCATGTTTAGTAAGATTTTAGCTAACATAATAAAACACTAGTAACATCACTAGTCATATGTGTAAAAATGTATTGTTTTTCATTCAGGTACAAGATGAATGACCAGACTTATGCCATTTGCAAATTGGATGATGGACGTTATTTGATCAAGATTTGCGAGAAATGTGTTAGTGGGATCACTGAAGCTAGTCTTCGGAGATGTGACACGATTGTTTTGACTTCTGGCAGCTTAGTGCATGACGTATGTCGCAAAATATACACAAATTCTATAGCAATTGATCTTGATCTAAAAAGGAATGAGAGCGGTGAATCCACTACCACAACTAAAAGGAGTACTAGAGAGTCTGATGGCGCATTCATTAGCCAAACTCATTGCCTTTTCTTCGGCACTAATGTTCAGGAAGGAAGTGCAGACTATAGCTATGTGAAAACGGACATCTTTGCAAAGAAAATATTACAATGTTGTGATAGCCGATGCGATGAATGGTCTTTCAAAGTTAAAGGTAGAATTGAATTCTACAATAGTGATCTTCACGCTGCAGACTGTGTGTACCATCAGATTTGTGACACAATTTTAGAAGTGGCCGTGATGAACCGCTACAGTTTCAAAATGACCCAGATCCAAAGAGGAGGAAATCTGGAAAGCCAAGGGATGAGGACCAAGATGTGTGCATACCTTAAAATGAATGATGAAGAACAGCTGACTGTTTCTGACCTTAGGTTGAAAATGCAAGAATACTAAGCCAATTCCTTTTCACTGCAAGGCCAATTTGCAAAGGGGCAAGGATGGCTCGTGGTCGGACTGCCTTAATGATAGCATGGCCAATTATAGCAACTTTTTATCTGTGTCTTTACCAAAAACAATACATTTAAAAAAATGCGGAGTGATTCTAGATTATAATCAAGAGTTCTCTAGAGTTTGAGTGACTCTGTAGTTGGGTACTGGTCATTAATTGATGGGACCTTTCTCTTGATGTCACTTTTTATGAGCCTCGCAGCTGGCTTGATTGTGGAAATTGTTGCCTATTACTTAAAAAAAATGGTAAGATTCTTTTGAATAGAATGGAATCAGAGGTCGATAAGTTCTTGAAAGATGAGTAGGTAGGATTTAAGAAACATCGTGGATGCACTGACCAAATCTTTATTGTAAGACAACTGATGTAACAAGCTAACGAAAAGAAAATGCCACCGTGTCTGTGTTTCGTTGATTTTCAAAAAGCTTTTAACAGCTTAAAACGCGCCGCTTTATTAAGAATAATGAGATACTATGGAATAATCCAGAAGTTTGTTGACATAGTCAAAAGTCTGCATGAAGATATCTTCTGCCAAGTAGTGGTAAATGGGAGTTTGAGTGAAAGTTTTGAAGTTAAATTAGGAGTAAATGAGGGGGAAATTATTTTTCCATTCCTGCTTATTTTTATTATTGACTTTGTAATGAAGAAGGTCATAAGAGAAACTGATACTCGAATATTTTGAAAGAGTGGTATGAAGTTGATCGAGTTGGATTACGCAGATGATATTGTTTTAATCGCAGAGAGCTGTGAAGATATTCAGAGCAATAGATTGTTTAGATAAATAAATTGTGCAAAAACGGAAATAATAAACATGAATATGGAAAACTCGATAGTATGCAAATGATCAGGATGTTGAGGAAGTTTAAAATTGTAAGCACTTGGGTACGATTGTACGAAGGGCGGTAATAGGTTTTGCGAATCGGTAGGGAAAAACAGAGGAAGGGGGATGGCTGTTTGTGGGGGTGTTAGGACAAGTTATGACAAGTCAAGACCTGCAGCCGCACGATCCTGCCTCGTCTATTTAAGAAGCAGTAGCTGATCACAGATCGTCAGTCACAAATTTTTAAACAATGGAGAAGGTTGAGCACCGCGCATTGATCAAATTTTTGACCAAGGAAGGCAAGAATGCAAAAAGGATCCATGAACGCATGTTTGTAGTGTACACCGACACTGCCCCTTTCTATGCAACCATTGCTCGCTGTAATAAGGGGTTCCCCCATGGTCGTGAGTCCCTTGAAGATGACCCCCGTCCAGGACGCCCGTCAGACGTGACCAATGAGGACAATGTGGCCCGTGTGGGGAGGATAATCCTCGAAAATCGACAGGTGAAGGTCGAAGAAATCGAGAGAGAACTTGGAATACCACATGGAAGTGTTATCAACATCATCCACGACAATTTGGCCATGACCAAGGTCTCTGTCTGTTGTGTCCCTAGAAACCTTACTCCCCATGATCGACTTCAACGTCGTCAAAGTCCACAAGGCCAGAGTTGCACAAGCTGCCCTGCGCGAGTGCGGATACGAGGAGCTCAACCATCTTCCCTACAGTCCAGATATGGTCCCTAGCGACTACTTTTTATTCCGCCAGCTCAAGGCTGCACTGCGTGGACGCCGGTTTAGAGATGATGAAGATGTCCAGCTCGCCGTCCAGGAGTAGATTGAACAGCAGTCGGGAGATTTCTGGTTGTCGGGAATTCGAAGCCTCAGGGACAAGTGGCGCAAGTGCATTGAAGTCGAGGGTAGTTATATTGAAAAATAATAAAACACTTTTTGCTCATATCTCGTTTCCTTATATTCGAATTGCAAAACTTATTGACCACCCCTCTTATCAAGGAATGGTTCTTTAAAAAATGAGTTTGAGGAAATAATTAGGAAAGCTAACCAAACAGTGCGCATGTTAAGGTATGTGTGGAATAATAATAATTTTTCAATACACACTAAGATAAAAATTTATAATAGTATGGTAAAACCAATTCCTATATATATATATATATATATATATATATATATATATATATATATATATATATATACATGAATCGTAGTACGGCAATCAGAGATGCAAAATATTTGGCTTTTGAAAATAAAACGTTGAGAAGAATATGAGGTATACGATGGTAAGATAGAGTGACAAATGAGATAGAGAAATTAAGAAATTACAGCTGGCTGGTAGACGAGTATGTGAAATTGTCCCGATGGAAATGGATGTGCATATTTACAGACGAGAGGGATAATATATGCAGTATGCACCAAAGTGGGAGGCAACTGGAAGAAGGGGAAGAGGTAGATCGAAGGAAACATGGATAAGGACGATGAAGAGAGAGGTAGGAGATAGTTGTGATGATGAATTGGGGGAGATGGCTCAAGATAAGTACTGGTGAAGATAGTTTATTACGGCCCTTTGTATCCCGTGGGTGCTATATGAGATTAATTGATTGATGATTTTAGGATGTGTGATGCTTTTTCTCTCATAGCCACTATATCATCTATACCTTTTTCTGGAAAATATATGCTGTCCCCATAATGTTCTTTTAGCTGACATTTTAGGTATCTAGTACTATATGGAAAATATACTATATATGTTCCATTATTATTTGCTACAGACAACGTAAATCATAACATTCTCACAATTTATGGAAAAGGAACCTTTCATGGGATAGCCACCATGACACCAGGACAGAAGACAAGCCTGACTGTCCCCAGACACAAAATGGCAGAACTGAATATTGTACAGAAGTCAAAGGTTACAATAATAGATTATCGCTTTGCTGAACATGTTCTCGGAGACATCACATTAAAAGAATTTCCAATACTCACTGAATAAAACAAGATGGTTTATCTACTCGGGGTGATATCGTTCAATTTCAAACAAGCCACAGCAGGTCAGCAGGGGATGATGCATACTATTTATCAAGGAGATGAACAATCAGGCCAGTCTTCAGTCAAGTATTTGACAATGATAGATATCTACTTCGGGGACAAGACGTGCATTCTGTAAACGTTGGAGTTCCTTTGTGGACTTGCGTCCAAACACCATCTTACTCCAGTTATTACATTTGACCATCCCCTATATTGGAAGGCTACAGTGATGAGGAAGGGCCATCCATTAAAGACAACACACATCAACAAAGAGCAAACAGCATTCCTTATCCCATCATCAGCTTCACTGCTGAGACAGAGTTCTCCGGCAAGAAGGAGTAGTTCCTATCAAGAGATATCAGCAAACAGCGACTGGTCCAATTTTAAGTGAAGAACTGAAAGAAAGGGATTGCACTGTGATCAATGCACCAGAGGATGCTGATGTAGACAGAGTAAAGGCTGCAGTCGATGCATTTCGTCTACACACCACTTTTTGTAGAAGATACTGATCTCCTGGTCTTACCTTTTTACTATGCACAAGGAGGTAATAAGTGTCTTTATTTGAGATCAGACAAGTCCAAAGCTAATGGTAGCTTTAAAGTGTATGACATCAACCACTTAAAAGAAATACTTGGACCTGATATGTGTTCTGAGTTGATGTTAATCCACGCTGTAACTGGCTGTGACACAACTTCTTGGATTTTCGGCATTGGCATGAAGACTGCCCTCCAGAAATTTGTGAAAGGAGACCTTGTAATTCACTCTTTTGCCAACGTATTTACTCTCTTAAACCCGACCCCAGAAGTGATAGATGACCTTGGGTCCCAAGTAATGGCTATCCTCTTTGGTGGAAAGTGCACAGATTCTCTTGCGACATTACAAAACAACATCTTCAGCAAGAAAGTCATGTCAGCTTCATCACCTGTAACACCTGAACGGCTTCCACCATCTGAATCCGCCACCAAACTTCACTGCAGAAGATCATACTTACAGATCATGGATCGGATGGGAAAAGAAGAAGGTATGGATACTATGAACTGGGGGTAGAACCTACAAGATGACAGATTCATTCCACTTATGACAAACATGAACGCTGCTCCAGACAGACTCTTAAAGGTGATTCATTGCAACTGCTCCAATGTCTGCAAGACACTCAGCTGCTCTTGTAGACGATATGGACTACCATGCACTATGGTCTGTGGACCATGTCAACTTGATAAGTGATAATCCTCATAACAGGTTTCTTCCAGAGGAGTCAGAGGATGATGATATATAGTGCCCATAATGGACTGTAAATTATGTCAATGTATACTTTATTGTTCTTCATCCTTTACTACATTACATGTGACAATGAATGTATTCATTTTCGATAAAAAAGATATCTTGGTTGTTGTTTTGATGTTATTTAACTTGCTAGCCTCCAAGGCAATTTTCGCTTAAAATGCATACTCACTTTGAAATGAGCGCTGCTCCTAGACTAAAGCACCTATTGCCTTACTTTTGTTTTGAGGTTAGGTAACTCCTGAGAGATTGTTAAAGTGGTGTCAGACATAAATTGAGTGACACTCAGGTTTTCTGCTATGACAGAATATACAGAAAATTGACATATGATGTCACCTTTGGACGCTATTTTGGATTTGGCAATAAGTAATTAATTTACAGTAATGAAACTGATCAGTCATATGCCATTCCCTCCTAAATATATGGTTAAACACCAAAACCACCTTTCTAGGTTGAACAGTTATTGAAATATAGCCATTTTAATCTCTTGAGGGCCATCTTGAAAACTATGCCTTTCCTGATACTAGATTTTCCTAGATTTTTTGTAGGTTAATAAAAAGAATCAATGAAAAACCTTTTGAAGCACTTTGTTGAGGGTCAAACTTATATTGACCCACTAATTCGTGTAAAGCAAAAATAGTGCATATAATGATTCTTAACGTTAAATTTTGCTTTAATCAATCTCCTGATCTCCAGTTAGTTAAAGTTGTGTGTTGCACAAACACGGAAAAATTATAATGAGAGGATTTGTTCGCAAGAAGGATATGCAGCTCATACTTGCGAACACTCAATTAAATGTTTGATCGTAGTGATGAGTTGCAAATCTTACGCCCGAACGTTCCTAAGAACGTCAGAGTACAATGAAATATATTTGTGTATATATGTGTATAATTATAAGATATGTGTACGAAAGATGTATTTATTTATAATGTCTAAAAAAAACCCCTCCGTTTTCTCGGAGCGAAGTCCTGCGGTGTTGGAACCACGTCAAATAAAACTTAAATATCGCCTAATGTTCCATAATTTAAACGCCAGTTCAAATATTTCAAGGTTTCTCATTTTATTTAACAAAGTTACGTTTTGCATGAGTAACTAAATATTTTTTATTAACACAAAGGAACCTTTAAAATGAACTCTAAAAATGAACGAAACACTGTAATTTAGTAATATTGAGTTAATATATGTCTAATTCATTTAAAGGTCTATAAATCATACTTCCAATCCTATTTCATATATATATATATATATATATATATATATATATATATATATATATATATATATATATATATATATATATATATATATATATATATATATATATATATATATATATATATATATATATATATATATATATATATATATATATATATATATATATATATATATATAATAAATCGAGTTGAATTGACAATAAAATAGAATATATGTTCCTGAGCTTTTGGAAATAGGACAAATTGTTACATCTGACAACCATACAACGAGGGCTTAAATAAGATAACCAAATCTTATGTGTTTGTAAAATTAAAGTAGAACAATTTTACTATGACTATGCAATGGATTTCTTTTGCTATTTTAATAGGTATATATCTGTGGTTAAATAAAAACAATGTACTGTAAATTAATCTCTAAATTGAATAAACATATAAACATTGTAAAAGAACTGAATTCAATAAAGTGAAGAGACGTTTAGTATGTTCCATTATAATTTAATGTATTGAGCGGTCATATATGAACGTTTGTTTATTCGAGAGCTCTAAAGGGAATCATTCCTTCGTCCTGAAACTGTGGAATATAGTAATTTTGAGTTATTAAATATAAAAATAGAGTAAAGGTCTACAGGAAATAATTACAATCTTATCTTTTAATATATTTAATATTTTATCGGGTTTGATTGATGAAAACAAAGAGCATTTATAGGTTAGATCGCCTAAATAAAAGAAACGGCGAAATTTTGTAACAATACAAGGCCTATGAATCAAGTCATTCTTTGTTCTGATTTTAATGAAATTGTTGTATTAATTCCTTTCTTATTATTATTATATAGCAATTATAAGATTTAATAGTTATGTATGAATTGATAAAATAAGTTAATGTAAATGGAGAGAACCATTTTTATGTCATGGGAACCAATTAAATATATAAATGGTTCTTAAAAAGACCGCAGTCATGTATTCGATCTGTTATGTAAAAAAGGGAGATGGACTGCGCTAAGGATGAATTCTTTTATTAAGAAACGACCATCTTAAGACGATTCCAAGCTCTCGCCGAGTAAAGAATATTGAATCCAGCTCCAAGATTCCTTTGACCTTTTGAGGAAATCTCCGCTCACCGATTTACCCAGCCTACTAAGCAATAAGAGAGATTTTAACTTTTGGAGTTATAGCCTTGTGAATACAAGGATTACCTTCGGACTACCACCTATAGCTTCTTTCAACATAAAAAAAATATGCTCCATTCAACCTTTCAGTCCACTAGTTAATGTGTACATACTATAATCATTTATCACATATTAGTTTCTGCTTTCATTAAATTTGGCATCATTTATCCATGACTCAGTTATGCACACTATATTTTCTTCTCTCATATAACTTGGGGATGACCAAGCTACAAATCGCTGCCGGCACTTAAATTTGCTTGATAAAACGTATTGTGCACGAGACTGATAAAAAGAAACAAGGTCGTCGCATGTGATGCCGGGTCACGTGGCATACAGCGATGCCATACTTCCTATTGTAGAGTAATAAAGAAACTTGGCACGCATATTTAACAGTGTTGCTACGAAAATACCGTCACTACTGTTAATTTTAACCGTAGTTCTAAATATGATAAATAATGTAGCAATTATGTTTAGAATACAATTTGAAGGAATATAAGGAGAATATATGCTATTTTCTTAATAAAAAAATACGCTAAAAGCCTCCCCGAGCGGTAACACTCAGGCCCGTCCAGTGCTCACTCTAACAGTGGCAGTTTCACTGATACTCTCTTCCGTCTGGCTGAAGTTTCTCTTCTCCAGGCTTGTCAAATCATTAATTTTCATTTAAAGCCAAACAATACTTTAAAAAAGCCAAGCAAATTTAAAAAAAATATTTTTCATACTTACATCACATAAAAAGCTCCAGATCCATTTCATCAGTGTTATCCCCATACTTACATCACATAAAAAGCTCCAAGTAGAACCTACAGTATAAATCTTGTTACATGTGAAGTCCTTTAACATTTTTGAAGATGGAATGAAATCCTTACAACATTTGTTTGAAAGCAACAGTTCTTTTGCCTTGATTTGGACAATAGCATCAAGAAGATTCAGCTGCATTGTGTTTTTTGTTTTTTTTTCAATTAGAATACAAGAGAGAATATCCACCCAACTACAGCATTACTAACTGGAGTTAGTTAAACAAGTAAGGGCAAAGTTAGCAAGCTATTTAATTGTCCGATGTTGAAGTATACAAATCCAAAACTGTTCACTGTCTGTATGGAGTCCATCTTTCTTAAATGGAGCGGCTTCTTTCCAATCAACAAAAGGCATTTTCCTGTATTGTTACTTCAATAGTGCCGATATAATTTCCTGCGAGGTGTAAAAAAGGCAATTTGGAAAACATGGCCCTTGAAAGTTGATTTAAAATTATCATTCGGCTCAATTTTGATAGATCTCGAAATGTATCTTTCACCGAGAGAAGTCTATATGTGACTTTAGTTAGAGCTTCTTCTAACATAGACATACATCTTTTTTTGATATTTTTTATTTCTAGATCAGCCTCAGTAATGTTATTCTGCTGTAGGAACTTATTACATTCAGTTAAGAATTTGATACCAAGATCAACTTGATAAATATTTCTTTTCTGTCCATCGAAATCATACAATCTATTCTGAAGACTTTTCTTGGTTTATTTGGGGGTTAAGTGTGATGTTTTTTTTTCATTCGGAGATAGTTTATATTTACGGAAACCAAAAAAAGTGACCTTTCAAATTTCTATTCATGAAATTCTATTCATTAAATGGTAACACTTCAGTTTTGGGGCACACGATAGGTGGCGCTGTTTATAGCCTACAATTTTGGGCTACAATATATGTCTTATGACGTCAAACGGTAGCGTCAGATGTGAAAAATTACGGCGTTATATTTTTTTTTGTATAAGAGTATATACTGAGGGGCGCAACTCCCCAGACCCCCCAAATTGATTGAAACTCAGGATCATCGCAGGGTGGTCCCCCCGCAGTGATATCTCCCCCACGAGCAGTCCCCTTGAATTTACTGGGGGGTTTTCCCCCAACAGCTTTTTACTGGCAGAAAAACCTAACCTAATAACAAACAATTCTTACTTTTATAGGTTTCTTGATTAGTTTATGCGCCTCTAGATAATCTAAAAGTTTTTCGCGATTATACAAACTTAAGCCGAATTAGAATAGCAAAGAAGCACAAGGAGAGCACGAAAACGCAATAACGAAAGAAAAACATTTGCAAAACGGGTCCTATTTATAAGCTACGACGTTGCCAGTAAGAAGCTGTTATCGTTCGCAGCAAACAAAAAATACGAAAACAAAACAAAAAACAATAAAAGACATCAAGAAACCTTACCTAACTTACAAAAAACTATAAACAAGCAGAGGCGCCGATATTTAGTAAATAATACAGACTAAAAGTTACAAATCCCCCAAACAACAAAAAAATATAACGCCGTGATTGGTCACATCTGAAGCTACCGTCTGACGTCATAAGAGATATATTGTAGCCCAAAATTGTAGCCTACTAACAGCGCCACCTACCTTGCGCCCCGAATCTGAACTATTACCCATTAAATTTCGTTGCTTTCGAACTTGATCAATAATTACCGACGTCGAAGAAATAGGTCATGTTTTGCTTGCCCTTTGCTTGTCTGTCTGTTTGGCATCTACAAAATATCTCGAAAACTACTTGACCGATTTCTCACATTCTGTGTTTTTCATTTTCAGATCCTGTTTTCTTTATCCTTCGTTATGGTTACTAGTAAAAGAAAAGTGGACGCCGAGCGTCCCGTTTTCAATGAAGAATGGGTTGAAAGATACTTATTTAAGGAAACAAACAGCCATAAAGCTAGTTGCGCTATATGCAACGAAAGTGTTGCGGTATTGAAAGTATAATCTTCTGTGTCACTATGATACAAAACATCTGCCAATATATTCAGTCTTCTGGATAGTTGCCTTCTGAGAAATTTGAGTCAATGAAACGTGGTTTTGACTCTCAAAGAAATCTCTTCAAAAGAAAGTTTGATGTAAATGAATCTGTCACTCGTACTAGTTACAAAATAGTGCATAAAATGAAGAGCGAGGAAAACTATTTACTGACGGCAACTTCATCGAAGTGTGTATGTTGGAAGCAGCAAATGGCTATGTGTCCCGAAAATGCTGATTTGTTTCGAAGTATCAACCTTTGAGCAAGTTCAGTTGTTCGGAGAAGAGAAGAACTTAGAGAGAACATAGTTTTACAGATACGCGAAAAAGCTAGGAATTTCTTGTGGTATTCTCTGGTGCTGGATAAGTCTACTAATCTCTCGAGTAAGTCACAACTTAGAGAGAACATAGTTCTACAGATACTCGAGAAAGCTAGGAATTTCTTGTGGTATTCTTTGGTGCTGGATGAGTTTACTAATCTCTCGAGTACGTCACAACTTCTCGTGTTCATCCGTGCTATTAATTTGGACTTTCAGATCACGGAAGAGGTGGCATCATTTTGTAGCATGCACGGAACAACAACTGAAGAAGGCATTTTCAGTGAATTCAGCTTCGATGTGTTACAGTTAATGGAGGAAACAACATGGCTGGAGTGAGGAAGGGTCTGGTGGGGGCAGATCAGGACTCAGTGTGAAGATCTTTAAATCTTGGGCGCTCTGTTTATACACTGCATCATATATCAGCAAGCACTCTGCAGGAAAGACTTAGAAGATATTTTATGCGGACTGAAACCAGTTGTTTCTTCGGTGAACTTCATTCGAGGTCATGCTGTGAATCACCGCCAGTTCCAGGCTTTTTTTTGAAGAAACTCCTTCTGATTTCCATGACTTGCCTTATCACACAGCAAGGAGGGGGCTCAGCTGCGGTAAATTCATATTTCATTTAATAAGCTCCGAAGCGTAATAGTTTTTTTCTCACCGCGGAATAGAGCTAATCCACTTCTTTCGGATCCTACTTGGCTGTCAAAGTTGTCATCTTTGGTTGATATTACACCCCACATGAATCAATGGAAGTTGAAACGTAAGGCAAAGGATAAACCTGTCTGTAATTTCTACAAAATCATCAAAGGATTTTAGAGAAGCCTTTCATTGTTTGAAGCACAACTGGAATGAGGAAACTTCTTTCATTTTCAGTGCTTCTAAGAGTTTTGCGCTAAAATCGCAGAACATTTCAAACCCGAGTTTCCGAAAAATATTATTCATGACTTGAGGAAGCATTTTGAGAAAGATTTTAAGATCTTGACAGAATTGAGAGGGAAATTCTTCTGTTCAAGAAGCGTTTGATTTTAGCCTTGATGAAAGAGAAGCGCAGAGAAGGAAAACTTCTCTGCGCTGCTTACCTGATGATGAGTATCCAAAGTTGAAGATATTTGCCACTGGTATCGAATCAGTGTTTGGAACAACTTATGTCTGTGAACAAACATTTTCAAAAACTGAAGTATGTGAAGTCAGGACATTAAACGAGGTCGATTAATAAGATTTGAATGCAATTCTTTTGGTTGGTCAGCAATTCGAAAGCCAAACGCCAGTTTCACAAATCACACTAATCTTTTTTGTTGCTTAGTAAATTTGATTAAACTTGCTTAAAATTGAATTTTTTATCTATTCCATTTTTATTTTTTGAGAAAGGTCAAAATGACATCTTTACGCGTTAAAATTAAATTTATTTTGCGGACATTCTAGTGACAATATCCGTGGAGCCTTCGTAGCTCAGTGGATGCGTACTAGGTGTGA
This sequence comes from Ceratothoa steindachneri, assembly GCA_963969495.1. Classification (NCBI taxonomy): domain Eukaryota; kingdom Metazoa; phylum Arthropoda; class Malacostraca; order Isopoda; family Cymothoidae; genus Ceratothoa; species Ceratothoa steindachneri. The sequence continues at coordinate 34,017,116 of OZ018335.1, forward strand.
TGTAACTATCCTTTTTGCTGGTTAAGCGGCCTGCGCTCATCATTAATTTAGTTATCCGGCACACCGTGAGAAAGTTTGGTAAATCCTGGTAAACTATGTAACTTTCTCTCTGAATTCAAAGGCTGCAGGCATTGCACTAAAACACTTTAACCATTTAAGTAGTGGAAAACATTTTGGTACGAGGCTAAGTTCCGGTTCCTTTGTTATATCTCTATTTCATATTACTCTTGCTTGTAATATCCTATCATTTCAAATGTGCCTTCTAATATTGCCCTTACATATAACATTATCTAGTTTTCCACTCATAAAGACCAAATTACGGAGATCTCCGTCGAAACCTGTTTCTGCAGGGAATTGATCGTAGCAGCTGCTGTTATAAGTGTACATTACCGGACCTCTAGTAACATGATAGAAAACAGTTCCATTAAATCCTTTCAGTTAATAACAAGAGTTTTTCCAACTGTATAGGTTTATTTGGAAGCCATGAAGATAAACTTTCTTCATCAATCATTTATGGCAGACTATCGTAAGCTCTTCAAGAAATCCAAGTGAATTACAACCATAAATTGGTAATGGCAAGGGAAAAACGTGACCATCATTCCGGGAAGAGTGTCGATCAGGGATTCTTGTGGGAGTGTTAACCATGGATTCTGGGGAGAGCTTCGAGCAGGCATAAGAGGAGATCGTGAACTGAGGATTCGGGGGAGAGCTTTGACCAGGGAGTCTGGAAAGAGCGCCGAACAGGCATTCTGAGGAGAACGTTGACCATGGATTCGGCAAAGAGCGGTGACCAGGGATTCTAGGGAGAGCGTTGACGAGTATTATTGTGAGAGTGATGAGTAGCATTCTGAGGAGAGCATTGACCAGGGATTCTGGGGAGAGCATTAACCTGGCACTCTGAGAAGAGGGTAGACCAGGGATTCGGACAAGAGCATTAATCAGGAAATCTGTGGATAGCGTTGACCAGAGAATCGGGGAATAGATAACCAGAGATTCTCTGGAGAGTTTTGACTAGGTATTCTGGGAGTTGAAAACCAGACATTCTGAAGAGAGCGTTGCTGAGAGATTCGGGAAAAGCGTTAACCATCGATTCTGTGGAGAGCGTTCAGAGGGCATTCTGAGATGAGCGTTCACGAGGGTTTCGGGTAAAGCGTTCATCAGGGATTTCAGGGAGAGCGTTGACAAGAGATCTTGTGGAAATAATTGACCAGGAATTCTGGGGATATCGTCGCGCAGGCATTCTGAGGAAAACGTTGAATAAGGATTAAGGAAAGAGCGTTGACCGTGAATTCTGGAGAGAGCATTGATCAGGCATTCTCAGGAAAACGTTGACCAAGCATTCTGGGAGAAGTCAACCAGGCATTCGGGGGAGAGCGTTGACCAGGGATTTGGGGGAGAGCGTTGATCATGAATTCTGGGGAAAAGTTTAACTAGCCATTATGAGGAGAGCATTGAAAATGATTCAGGTGAGTGCGTTGACCAGGGTTTTTTTGAAAAAGCGTCGACCAGTCATCCTGGGGAGAGCGTTAATCAGGGAGTCTGGGAAGAGAGTTGACCAGGCATTCTGAAGATAGCGTTGATCAAACATTCTGGGGAGAGCGCTCACTGAGCATTTTGAGAAGAGAGTTGACCATGGATTCTAGGGTGAGCGTTGACGAGAGATTCTGGGGATAGCGTCCACCAGGGATTCTTGGGAGAGTGTTAACGATGGATTCTGGGTAGAGCTTCGAGAAGGCATATGAGGAGAGCGTCGACTAGAGATTCGGGGGAGAGCGTTGACAACGAATTCTTGGGAATGCCTTATCCAGAAATTTGGGGTTTCGGAGGAGATGGTTGAGGAGGGATTCTGTGGATACCCTTGACCAGGGGAGAGCCTTGACCAACGATTCTAAGAGAGGTCAACCAATCATTCAAAGGAGAACGTTTACTAGGGATTCCAGAAAGAGCGTTGACGAGTGATTTTGCGGAAAGCATTGACCAGGCACTCTAAGGAGATGGTTGATCAGGTATTCTGTGGAAAGCCTTGACCAGGCATTCCGAGAGAGATATCAACCAAGCATTCTGTGGAGAGCCTTAATCAGGAATTTGGGAGGAGAGAGTTGGCGAGAGATTCTGGGGATAGCCGTTGATCAGACACTCTTGAGAGAACATTGATCTGTCATTCTTGGGAGAGCGTTGACTAATGATTCTTGAGATAGCTTTTACCAGGGATTCTGGAGACAGCGTTGAACGGGCATTCTTGGGAGAGTGTTGACCTGAAATTCTTAGAAGAGCGTTGACCACACATTCTAGGGACAGCGTTGACCAGACATTCTTCGAAAAACGTTAATCTGGCAATCTTGAGAGAGCGTTGACTAATGGTTCTTGGGATAGCGTTTACCAAGGATTCTAGGGAAAGCGTTGACAATGGATTCTGAGGAGAGCGCTGACCTGTGAATCTGAAGGGAGCGTTAACCAGTGTTTCTTGGCAGAGTGTTGACCAGGTATACCGATGAGAGAGTTGACGAAGGATTGTGGGGAGAGCGTTGACCAAGTCTTTTTGGTAGAGCTTTGACCTGTCATTCATACAAAGTTACTTGTGGCGCGTCGCTAAAATTTCATGCCATGATGAGACCAATCACGTGTTTACGATGTTACAATTCATCGTCGCCTGTAATGACTCAGATCAGAACGATTAAATTGAATTATTTTTTTTGCTTTGATCCCACGACAGGATAAACCCCCCCTCTAAAAAGCCTCCAGTTTATAAACACCCCCCGATTAGGTTGATCCCATAGTATGACGTCCACGGGCGGGCGACTTTTTGTTCTGCGGTCAAATTTGGGGCGTCGAATTGCCTTTTTTTACTACTTGATAAAAGTTATGTCATACGTCCTTCGCTAAGATTCTGCAGAAAAAAAAGGCAAAATCTAATGTGAGCATAGCCACGAGTATTTAAAAAGACGTTCATAAAGGATGTGAAGTTAAAGTACTGAAAAAGTGTGGAAGATAATCCGAGTGGACAATATGAGCACCTGGGATCTGGACAGCTCGCAACTCTCCTGCACCAAATTCCGCACACAGCAACGAATGTAGATCCAGCTACGGAAGCCTGGCGGAGGATGAGAGTGGAGAGAAAAATCATTCAGTAGAAGAAATCTCAGGAAAATGTGGAGGTAGTGACAACGAAAGAGACATCTTGCTTAAATTCAGGCCTGGAGGGTGGGAGGGGGGCGAATTAGAAGCCCTCTAAGGTGCTCAGAAGTTCACCTAGGGAAGCGGGACCTACCCACCTAGAGCGTACGACTAGATTCTTATTTTCATTTTTTCTAACTTCACTTCTTTTTTTTTAGTCTTTTCAAGAACGTTCTGGTGGAAATGAATGTCCACGTTGGTTTCTCATCGTATTTTTAAGTAAATATGAGCAGCTCCATTCTATCTGTTTCCCTTTTGAAAAATAGACTTTCAGGTGAAAGTGAATTTCAAGTTCTGATATTTAATTACTCCACATTTTTAATATACCCAGTCAATAATAATGCATAAAGATAGCAACCCTGGAAAACTGGCATGGTTGGATCTATCGAGGGGTCAGAAAGAAGGAGGAGAGAACAGACACACCAAGGAGTAAAAAAGGGTATTGGGATAGAGAATAGATTAAATGGAGGGCATAATTAATGTTTGTAGGGATCAATTAATTGGTCGAAGGAGCCTAGGTAATCACTGGCACGATTTGAACTCTAGTAGAGATCTATATAGCAACATTCATACATCCATAAATGTAGTAAAATATCCTCCTTACATTGACCCAAAAGACAGTTTCCCCAATTCCGAGAAAAATAAAGGCATGCTTCGCCCAGAGAGACTTTTTTCTCCGAAAAAGCAAATCGACCGATTTTTTTTTCGTGGATGTGGAAAGGGGCGGAGCTTAGATTTTGAACTGACTCACCGTGTGTATACGAATTCCAGACAAAGGCATGATATTAGTCTTGTTATGAGAAAAGCTACAATAACGCAGCGGCACATAATTTCCCGCTTCTTGGAAGAAAATCGGCTTTGTCTTATTGCGAATGCTTACAGCTAGAGAGCGAGGTGCCAAATGAAGACAAGGCTCTAAACAGGGTGAAATACAATGGCTTGTTCCTCGCAATTTCTGCTTCACACCACGAATCCCTCCAGCTAGTTTATGGTAATATTAGCTTTTCTTTCTTTTTCAAAGGGGAAAATTACCTGTTAAATTATATTGACCTCTTTTTCGCTCTAAGTCCATAATATGTATGTAATGAAATGGATTTCTACAAGAATTGTGCTTAGAAAGAAGTTACAAATTGTTACTTTTGAACATCATTCTACCGTACGTTTTAAAATCATAACAAGGCTTAAAAGAACTACTAGTTTGAACCAGGAGGGAAGAATAACGGCTTTAATGATATACCAAACCGTGAGAGAGAGGCCCGAAACAACACATAAATTAAGGCCAAGTTAGAAAAGAGAATAAAACAGTTTAATTGAACTATGAGGAGCAGTTTGGGCAGCCATTCAAATCCTAACAATCACGTTAATAGTGAAACAGAAGTAGTTTCTTTCCATAGCATGAATCAGTGCTTGCCAAGATCCATTGTTTATGTCAAGTGAGATTATTCTATAAGTTACTATGTCGGTCCATCGATCGGATGGTATCCATTTTACTTTTCAATGAGTTTTTTAAAGTTTTGAAGGTCGTAAGGTCGGGTGATGTTTTTTTAATTGATAATACGTTTGTTAATTTATCATTTTTTTTTTAAATATTGAAATAATTGAGAGCACGCGACTTAGGTCTGTTGACATTGTACAATAAGGTGAAAATCATTTCGGGAATTTCCACTAGAAGGACTTATATATATATATATATATATATATATATATATATATATATATATATATATATATATATATATATATATATATATATATATATATATATATATATATATATATATATATATATATATATATATATATATATATATATATAAGAAGTTTATAAACAGAGTAACGAGGTTAGTAGATTGGTGGTGAATATTGATTGAAAGTAACCATTCACAAGAGGAAATTACTCGGATCATTTAAGTTCCTGCTTCGTCATTAGCCGAGGATGGTAGGATGCATTCAAAGCCTACTGGGACAAATTTTTACAATGGACAAAGGCACTTAAAGATATACTTTGACTGCACTTTATGCATCCTAAGGACCATATTCTACTTTTACGTGACCATTAACCACAGGCTGAACCTTTCTTATACAATACCTTTTTGTAGGGAGCTCTTTAAGGATGGAGGTCTTCACAGACTCCCTGTCTATTAACTAGGAAAAGGCTTGAGGTGGGTCTTCACAGACTCCCTGTCTATTAACTAGGAAAAGGCTTGAGGTGGGTCTTCACAGACTCCCTGTCTATTAACTAGGAAAAGGCTTGAGGTGGTTCTTCACAGACTCCCTGTCTATTAACTAGGAAAAGGCTTGAGGTAGGTCTTCTAAGCAAGCGTGAAGTCATTAAGAGAGGAAGAGGAGAGTCCGATGGGCATGGATTCTGCAGGCACGGCAAGGGAGCTTTTCATCTCATAATAAACTCTTCATAAAAGGTGTCAAATTAAGTCAGATCAATCATAAATTACGAGACCAAAATGCATATTGCAAGATCTCGGGTACCCGTAAGAAAATAATATATACACCAGGCAATGGTTTCGCCACTCTCCCCCTCCGGGGGAGCTTGCGTTTCGCTACTAAGATTAAAATTTAAAATCTGAAAAAAAGACCCCATGGTTAAATTTTTATATATTTTCTGAACTTCACCATTTGTAATTCTTTGGGTTTTAAAAAATCACAAAATTTCGATACTTATATTTATTTCTGAACTTCACCATTTTGTTTTTGATATTATAAAAGAATGATTAGAAATAACTTTGATAAAAAAACATAAGTCATAACCAAACTAAGATGAAATTATTATTCAAATACTCAAAAGAAACCCCTTCTTAATTTATAGAGTTAGTGAAAAATGGCCTAGTATGAATATGACCCTCTTAGAGGCACTTAACTTCATCGAGATGATAGCACTGGCCAATACTAACTTTATTGTGTAAGTCATTTTAGTTATTTAAGATAATTTTGCTGTGTCGAATCCAAGAATCACATTGTTTTTGCTCAATTAGGTCAGCTTTTTGATTTATCGTCACATGATTTTTCTACGGGGGACGGGGTTATATACGGGGCTATTTTCTATTTATATGATACATAAATCTTTCGTATTTCTTTAAATAAACAAATTCTGAAGCGTTTACATGCGGCAATTTTGACTAACTGGTATTTTTTGGGGGGAGGTAAATGAAATGGATTCTGCCAGAAGATCTTGTAAACATAAGCCTGATATATTTTGCTACATCTGCGGCGAATACACCGCTGTTCCTAACAGGAATTCAGTCACAGGTTTCATAAAGCGTTCTTACCCTGCTTATTTGGTATGAAACTTGGTGAAGAAAATAAAGCTTGGGCGCCACACATGTTAGGCAAGACATCCATCGAGTATCTGCGTCGTTGGACCAAGGACAAGAAGTTGTCTGAAGTTTGGAATCTCCGTGATTTGGAGGGAGCCGACAAACCCTGGCACTGACTGCTACTTCTGCGTTATTGATTTGACTGAGATCAAGAGAAAGAACCGGAACACCCTCAAGTATCTTGATCTTCAATCGCACGTCGTCCTGTAGCTCATTGTGATGAAATTCAAGTCCCTGTCTTTGAAGAACTTCTTGACATTATTGACGAAGATTACTCCAGTGTTGGAGAAAATGAAAAATAAGAAGTGTTTTTTTTTGACGATAATGTTTCATATCCTTTTCTCAAAAGTAGCTAATTAATCTAGTTCGCGATATCAGTTGTCAAATTCCTCTGCCGAACTGTTGACATCCAGATTGAAGAAAAAAACCTCTCTGACAGAGCTCGCATCACCTTCTCCCGCAAAAGACATCAAGAGTACCTACGTTTTTGCTCTGAAGAGAACGACTTGGGTGGACTGTACCCATATTGCACAGATTCTGCACAAACTTGGAGTACCATAATACCAACCAGAAGATTGGAGACTGTTCATTGGCAACAGCAATCGATCGCTGAAATGTGTTCTGCTGCACAACGGCAACCAGTTTGCCTCTGTACCTCTTGTTCACTCGACTACACTGAAGGAAAAGTATGAAGATGTGAAGTACCTTTTGGAGAAAATTCATTATAATCAGTATTATTGGGTGGTATGTGTTGGCCTGAAGATGGTGAGCTTTTTGTTTAGACAACAGTATGGGTTCACCAATTATTTTTCGGTGGTTGCTGTGTATGTGGGATGGTAGGGACCGAGCACAACCATACACTAAGAAAAAATATCCTCTACGGGAGGAATTGGTGCCTTGCAGAGCAAGCAACCTCATAAACAACCCTCTGGTGGACAGAGACAGGATAATCCCCCCACCGCTGTACATCAAGCTTGGTTTGAGCAAACAGTTCACCAAAGCTATGGACAAAGATGGTGGCTGATTCACTTACCTGTGCCACGTTTATCCACGATTAACCTTGGACAAGTTGAAAGCTGGCCTCTTTGACGGTCTTCAACTTGGTTAGCTCATCAAAAATCCAGAGTTTAAAAACAATGAACGAAGTGAAATTGTAAGCGTAGAGGGGCTTTGTTCTTGTCATGAAAAACTTTCTAGGCTATAAGAAGGCAAAGAACTACATAGAAATTGTCACCAATTTGCTGCCTACTTTCAGAAACCTCGGATGCAACATATGGATCGGTTTCCTGAGACAATCTAGGATCTATGAACGATGAACAGGGATAGGTATTCCGTCGGTACATGAAAGAGATGGAGACTAGATATCAGGGACGCTGGAATTGCTGTTATGAGCGCTGATTACTGTTGGACTCTGAAGAGAGACATACATCCTTACCGCTGAGTATTCTAAGAGTTCGAAGAAACGGAAGTTCATGCCCTAAACTCTGAACAATGATGACTTAATATCCAATTTACATGTACATACCTTTATCCATGTCTTCTAGTCAATGTATACTAATCAATTTTTGTACTATTTGATTAATAAATTGTGTTATAAAACGATGTTTTTTATCTTAAAAACCTATTTTGGATGAGAAATATTAACAAAATCAACCGAAAATCTTACCAAAATTTAATCGATCTAGTTATAAGATCGGATTTTTTAAAAATCAAGTTACCACAAAAACCTGACCTGATCATAGAAAACGAATGTCATTTTTGGATTCAGTGGTACAAAATTGTTCTAACTCAGTTGCAAAAACATAGACGACCTATAATGATTTCTTTTGTAACCCAGTGTAATTAAAGAACAACGACAGCGGTTTGGCTAGTTCACTTATGGTTTCCTTTAATACGTGAGGGGAGATTGAATCTGGCCCGGGTGACTTTTCTAACTGAAAAAAAATAGACCTACAAAGGTTTTTATTTTGTAACACAATATAATCAATTTATGGCTATCGGATATGGTCCAGTGTAAACTAGGCCTAATCTCGGGGGATTTTTCAATACGTAACAAAATACTGGCTGACGAGGCCCACGCACATTGCAAGTGTTTTATTTTCTTCACAAGAAAGTTAGTTTTTTGTCTAATATAAAAAAAATATATTTTTCATACCAGAGAAAACAACGAAACGTCCTCCCCTTGTTAATCATAATTAAACTTAAATACTTTATGAATAATTACTTTTCCATATCTTAGAGAATTTTTGCAAAGATATCTTGGCGACTCACTCTATCATCTGTAAAAATAGCTGTGAGTTTTTGACTTCGGATACAGAAATCACAATTCTATTCACTAGTTCTCAGAAGGCTGGTTTTGATAATGATCATCCACTGCGGCCACATTCTCATTATTATGTTGCAATATTCGTATTAGATCTCAAACACTATTATTTTATCTTCGCCTGAAGGAGTTGTTAAGTGCTTTTCAAAGAAATACAAAAAAAAAACACGAACCAAACATTGGACAATTCTTACTTAAAGGCTTAACGGAAATTATTTAGGATATATATATATATATATATATATATATATATATATATATATATATATATATATATATATATATATAAAATATTTAGACGCCTACGATACAAACAATATATTTTGAATAGATTAATTCGATCTTATCAAATAATTCTGTTCTTACATGATGCAAGATACAATTGGACGAGAATTAACATTAATAATATATAGCAGATCGACGAAGGAGAATAGATATTTGTGGATAATTTACAAAGGGGCGAAATATTAAAAAGAAAATCTTTAATATAATATGATGTAATTCTCCAATGCTGTGTTATTTACTTTTAGGCTGGATTATTTTACGAGAAAGAAGTGTAAAAGACGAATTTACTTGAAGGCTTCTTCTGAAGTGACCACCAAGGCCTAGGCGTCTTGCCCCGTTGGGAGTTCATCCCTGTTCTTGGGATCCTAGGAATGCCCATTAAAAAGTAAGTCATTTATAAGCAGGGGACATCCTTCTTTCTGCAAAACACTCTTTAACTGTCAATCCATACTTTTCTCGACATATCTCCATTCAATAATGTCTTCTTACTACTTCTTCCACTGTGATTCAGTAAGTGCAGTCGAATCGCCAAGTATTTTTGGCGAATCGTGAATCATAGTGGTACAAATGAAGAGGATTGCAACCACAAGGTTTCGAGTGGTGAAAAAGTCTCAGGGGCGATCAGAATGCTAAGAGTTTGAATGTGGAATGTATGTGGAAGTTACATAGACGTATGCTGGTGCCAATGTTGGTGCAGTGGAGTGAGAGTATGTTATTGACAGGGAAGGAAAAATCGAGCGGTGAAGATGGACCATTTGAGACGAATGTTGGGTGTGGCAAGGGAAGATTAAGTAAGAAACCAATAGGTAAGAGGTATATATGGAGCGATTAAGGATATAAATGAAGTTGTGAGTGAGAATGTTCTGCGGTGCTATTGGGTATGTGAGAGGAATGGATAAGGATAGAATTATGAAGAAAAATTACGAGATGTAGCGTACTGATGTGCGAAGAGCTAAAAGACCTCGTATAAGGTTGACTATTATGTGAATGAGTGTTTGAAAGTGATGATGTCGGAGGAACAAGTGATAATATAGTGTGTGATAGGTGTGCATGGAGATTATTTGTGAGATGGTGTGTCTGTGACTTCATGGCACGGATGAACCCTTCTTAGACGGGATGATACAGCATATAACCTTCCCATCTTTTTAAACGGCCAATGATATGGGGTAGGGGTGTATGAGATCGTTAGCGAGATTGATGCACGACAAAATTGCTTGAAGGTTGAATGCATCATACTCATATATTTGGCATGAATTCCTATCAAAACAGTCATTAATGAAAATATCGCGTTTATCGGTGCTTTTGAGTTAACAGTTGGTGAGAGCTACCTAGAACCTATTTAAAGATGCATTTTGAGAGTAACATAATATCGTTATATTATATATATATTTGCCAAGAAGATTAAGGGAACCACTTATTGACTCCCTTTTTCTTTAGATTTGTTGAATTGTTAATGGCCTTCCTAGTTTCATATATTTCAAATTTTATTTCTACAAAGTTTTGACACAGCAACTTGGACACAATCTCGTTTTAACTCTATTGCACTGTCCGGGAGTTTTTCTGTAGGATGGAGTTGGTGGTGGCGAATTTACACCCGGACATGCACCTACGCACTTAGTCCCCAAACTCTTATGTTAATAACAGGTTCCGTTTGAGAGGGTTGGGGAATTCCGCCTGCCTGATGGAGAGAGGGATCGTCCTTTTGAGATTTACCCAGCACTCAAGCAAGTAGTCAAGAGTTGTGGCAATTTTATGTTTGAGCGAGATAATGCCAGATTTCACCCCCTCGTGCCAAATGTCCGTTGATACGGCAATTATTCCATGGGGTTCCTGGAGTTAAGATTTTCGTGATTTCCTGGATATGGTAAGAAAGTCTCCGGATGAAGGATTCCTTTAGAAATTTTCATTTTTGATTCTCCCCAAAGTGTCTCGCAACCTGCGGATGAGGTCTGGGCAACAGTTGGGGTGAATATCTCCATAAATGCATTCTTCAAGGGGTGATAGGTATTTGTGTGAGGATGAAGGGAGGAGGCATATGGAACGTTGAGGAGTTGAGAAATGACGTCTATCACTTAGCACACAATGGCTTGAATTAGCGATTTCAACTTTTGAAGGTCACTCTTCACCCGTTCGAGCCGAAAAGGTAGTTCAACTTAGGTGAAAATGAAGTTGAAGATATAGATTGAATTTAGGGAGGGTGATGGCAGATACAGTTGGATTACTGGGTGAATAAATTAGGTTTCTCGTGGTCCCTTTTGCGCTATCCTATCTTTTGTATTTTCCTTGTCTCAGTGAGTTTCGTGGTTGAGCCCTCGCTTGCTTCTACTTTGCAATGGCAGTAGTTGGTGGGTTGGCTGCGATTTGGTAATGCAAATCTTATATGGGAAAGTCACTCCGAGTTGGGATCAGGTCATTGAGTTTATTGATGTGTAGCATGATCTTTCCTTATAATTGCATGAACTCTTCCTATTCGCAGGTTAGTTTAAATCTTGTGACTTTAATGTAGACCTTTATTACGAAAACAGCAATCTTCTTTCCTCGACAAAAGGAAGAATGAATGACAATTTGGAGGTGATCTCGGTTGCCATGGAAACGATGTAAATTCGGAGGAGTTAGCCGATGAGTGTGTCAGTGGAAGCACAAGATAAAATAAGACAGGCGGAATTAGATACAGGTGAGACAAGGGCCGTTGTGAATTCATTTCATTCCCTGAATTAGATCTTGATAAATAAAATAATCGCTAAAGCCCTTAGATTCACATTTATTATATGTGTAAAATCTACATATACTTAAATACCTGTGTGTATACGTTCGTAAGACCATATGTGTGAGTTGAAAAACCAGATACACTAACTGTTGTTGGAGGAAGATTTATAATTATCCGAAATATTTTTGTCAAGATTCCCTAATCTGCTTTTGAGAAAAGGCAAACTATTTGCAATTTTGGTAATTTTTAGCCCCTTCCTTTCTCTAATTTGCCTCCTCCATAAAACGAATTCAAAGGATTCCCTTCTACATCTTTTTTTTATATGCGTCAGCTATACGGGAAGTATAATAACATCCTACTGTAACTGCCATTAACGGCGCTTTGTCCATTTAATTAAAAGTCCAAGTTTAAATTTAGAAAGAAATCGAGAACAAGTTTTTACGCTCAAGTCAGGGGTGTTAACCTCCATTGACAGAGAAAAGACAAAATCCACCGAAAAGGGAGACACTTGATTGACATCGGGCAGAAGAACCGACACTGTTTCTAATTAAATTAAGCATACCATCAAAGGAATTCTTAAAAATTATGGGATAAAAATTAAGCAAATAGAATAAGAAAATATTCTAATGTTTGGTTCCTTTTCAAATAGAAATAGATTTAAAAAATACAAATTTTATTGTAAAAATCTCTCTTTTGTTACGAAGAAACGTATTGCTGAGCTAATTCATTGTTGCGAACAAACTTACAGGTGTTTATCTTAGTAATTCTGGTAATTTATGCCATTACTTCTAAGATCGTGCTTTCCATAACATACCTGAATATATTCAGTACTAAAGTTAAAATATTAAAAGTTAGTAAATAAAAAAAACCCGTTAGATTTTTATATAATGGAAAACGAAATAGTAAATAGAGAGTAACTATTAGACATACTGTTCATTAATAACAGTCGAGAACGAAGTTGTTGTTGCATGTATACTGACACTTGTTCTTACTTAATTTAGGTAGGTTGAAGTCAAATATCAAGTCATATTTTCTTTATAATCTACAAATCTTTTGAAATTCAACTTTTTCATTTTTTGAGCTAAATTTCAACACATTCCGCATAATGTTATGTCTAAGTCTATAATTTACATACATTTCTTGTAACTATAACTGTTCTCTCTCTTTCTCTCCCCTTCTCCCTCCCTCTCTCTTCCTCCTATCCGTCTCTCTCCCTTTCCCTCCTTCTCCTTGTTTCTTCATCTTTATCCTTCTCTATCCGTCTCTCACCCTATTTCTTCCTCTCGCTCCCTTTCTCTCTCTCTCACACATTTCTATCCCTATCTCTCACTCTCGCTCCATCTCCCACATCTCTCTCCCTCTCTCTCCCAATTGTCCCTTTCTTTCCCCCTCTCTCTCCGACGCTCATATCCCGCTCCCTCCCCTCATCTCATCTCACTCCCTCTCTATTACTATCTCTCCCTCTCTTACCCTATCTCCTCCTCTCCTCTTCTCCCCCTTCTATCTTCCTCACCACTCTCTCTCTCTCTCTCACTATATTTGAGAAAATATATTAAACAGAGTCTGCTGATCGAAGGTCGCATGATCTCAATTATTCTGATTTATGACCTTACGACCTTCAAAACTTTCAATAATTCCCGAATTAACCTCGGGAGGACTTTGGCAATAATATCACTCGAAAGAGATTGTAAAACAATATAAGAGTTTCAAATTTGGTTAGCATCCGCGAAATAGTTATGATGTTATTGCTAAATAATTCCACAGCTAACCTTGGGAGGACTTTCGCAGTTATATCATTCGAAAGTGAATGTAAAACAACATAAGAGTAACAAATTTCATTAGAATCGGCCAAATAATTATGATTTTATTGCTAAATAATTCCTCGGCTAACCTTGGGAGGACTTTCGAAATTATATATTTCGAAAGAGAATATAAAACAACATACGGATTTCAAATTCCGTTAGAATCGGCCCAATAGTTATGATGCTATTGCTAAAACAAAATAATTCCCTTGCTAACCTTGGGTGGACTTTAACAATTATATCATTCAAAAGAGAACGTAAAACAACATAAGAGTTTCAAATTTCGTTAGAATCGGCAAAATAGTTACAATGTTATTACCAAAACAATAAAACAAAACGGAACCGACCGACCGATATAGTGAGATATAGAGTCACCGGCGACTAGACTCGCACGCGAGTCTAGACTTATGAGAGGACAATTAAATAAAGTTTTTAAATTTTTTAAGAGGAATCGAGAATTATGTTGATCATTCAATCTGGTTTGAAATGAACAAATATTCTACAAGTAATAATGGAGTGAAACCTGTTCTTAAGCCATTGAGAACAAGTTTGTTATTTTTTTTTTCTCAAACGAAAAAGTTAGTTTGGAATAAGTGTCGGAGGAAATTCTTCCAGGTAATAGGGTAGAAATACTTAAAAAAGTCAAAGAGAGTTATCAGAAAATTATAGGAATAAAATCTGAATTCAAATGACGGTACCAGGTATCACTTTTATTCAAAATTCTTAGTTGTAGTCTAAATTTTAACTCGTCTAGATATGTTTTCAAAGTTTTTATGCCCACTATGGTGGTTAGGGCAGTTACGAGGAGCGGTCAATAAGTTTTGCAATTCGGATATAAGGAAAAGAGATATGAGGAAAAGTGTTTTATTATTTTTCAATATAACTACCCTCGACTTCAATGCACTTGTCCCTGAGCCTTCGAATTCCCGACAACCAGAAATCTCCCGACTGCTGTTCAATCCACTCCTGGACGGCGAGCTGGACATCTTCATCGTCCCCAAACCAGCGTCCACGCAGTGCAGCCTTGAGCTGGCGGAATAAAAAGTAGTCGCTAGGGGCCAGATCTGGACTGTAGGGGTAATGGTTGAGCTCCTCGAATCCGCACTCGCGGAGGACAGCTTGTGAAACTCTGGCCTTGTGAACAGGGGCATTGTCGTGAAGGAGTAGGACACCGCGTGTCAACTTGCCGCGCCGCTTCTGACAGATGCACTTCATCCGCCCAGCCAGTTGTTCGGCGTAATATTGGCCTTTGATGGTCCTTCCACGAGGTGCATAGTCCACCATCAAAACTCCTTCAGAATCCCAGAATATGGTGGCCATGATCTTCCCCGCTGAGGTTTGGGTCCGGAACCTGATGGGGGTCGAAGAGCCCCTGTGCTTCCAGGCCATGCTTTCGAGCTTGGTCTCGGGATACCAGTGATGGACCTACGTTTTATCACCTGTCACTATGCGTGACTCGAATCCCGACGGGTCTTGGTTGTACAGGAGCAGCAGTTCCTCCGAACTTTGACGACGTTGAAGTCGATCATGGGGCGTGAGGGTTCGTGAGGTTTCTAGGGACCCAACGGGCACAGACCTTGGTCATGGCAAAATTGTCATGGATGATGTTAATAACACTTCCATGTGATATTCCAAGTTCTCTCTTGATTTATTCGACCTTCACCCGTCGATTTTAGAGGATCATCCTCTGAATACGGGCCACATTGTCCTCGTTGGTCACGTCTGACGGTCGTCCTGGACTGTAATCATCTTCAAGGGACTCACGACCATGGCGGAACTCCCTATTCCAGGGAGCAACGGTTGCATAGGAAGGGGCGGTGTCGGTGTACACTGAAACCATGCGTTCATGGATCTCTTTCGCATTATTGCCTTCCTTGGTCAAAAGTTTGATCACTGCGCGGTGATCCACCTTCTCCATTGTTGGAAAATTGGTGACTGACGATCTGCGATCAGTTACTGCTTCTTAAATAGACGAGGCAGGAGCGTGCGGCTGCAGGTCCTAACTTGTCTTAACTTGTCCTAACACCCCTACAAATAGCCATGCCGCTTCCACTCTCTCTCTCTCTCTCTCTCTCTCTCTCTCTCTAAGTGGGGACTAGAGGGAGAGGTGGCACCCCCTTGTCGCGGGAAGAGAGCTTGTGTGTACCTTTGACTTTTCGGGTTATGCTGGCGTGGGTACCTCTCTTCTGGGAACCTCTGGTAGGGCTTCCCTTGACGATTTGGTCGGAAACGAGGTTCCAGACTAAGTGCGTCCTTCCTTCATTTTTTTCTATTCTATCCTCCTTTTTCAATTTTATCCTATCTCTTCCACTTATTATAAAAAAGAAAACAAAAACCCTACTCCTATCATGTCACTCTTACCCTGTTTCCCCTCTATCTACATATAAGGACCTGGCAGCTACCTCATGCGTCAGAAGAGAGGCTTTGGAACCTCTATAAACAACGCCAATCGACGCTCACTGGTTGCGAGAGACTAGGACTAGAGGTGTCCTAGGTGTTGGGGCACGATGAATGGGATGAGGGTATTGCCCCGTTAACCCCTTCCCTGGCGCGTAATTATTGACCATTCTCAGTGACCGTTGACGGGTGCCTCTGGTAGCATCCGGCTGAAATGACGGCCCTTTGTTCCTAAGTTGGTTGCCAGGCCAATAAAAAGACTTGGGTTGAGTCTCTTGGTGTGGCGGGATATCCATTGAACGCTGCTTCGAGATCTTGGCCGTCGTGAAGGGAACTAGTAGGAGTTTAGTACGGGGCGTGCTCCCTTGTTCACCTGGTGAGAAATCGATGGCCCCTTCGGGGATCGTCAGTGTTGCTTGGTTGGGAGCCACGGCACGCCGAGGTTTGACGACTCGGATGGAGCGTGCCTTCTGAAAGATCCGAAACGTCTCCGATCGATAGGTGGGAGCGTCTCACGCGGGGAGAACTCACCAACCCCCTTTTTTACTATTGATTGGTCGCAAAGTTTTGAGAGAGAGAAAGTGTTTAAAATGACAGGGAAAAAAGGTCTAGCTGCGCTCAAATATACATGTGCGATATGCCAGAAAGATAAGTGGTGCGTGGACTTCTTGGAAGGATGTTTTTCGAAATGCCACCCGGGAAGTATATGCATCGACTGCATTCTTAAAGGAGAGGTCCGAGAGGCAGTGGCATAGTGCAATGAACTCAAAGATCTCTTCACAACCCCTGAAGAAAAATCTAGGGCACTGGAAAGTAAAATATAGACCCTAGAAACGCAGCACGCACTTTAGATTTGGTGTCTCGAGGAGAGAATTCTAGAGCTAGACTCTAAACTAGAGGCCCAGTCAGCTCAAGCTCGAGACGAAACTCCGACTGACTTGGCTGGTTCCGCCAATGAGACTCCAGCTCAAGGAGCTGAAACTGCATTGGCGGTGCCACTTTAACCATGCGGAGAAACTAATAAGAAAAAGAAAAAGAAAAAAGAAGAAAAACAATGACCTTAATGCAGCTCACCCCAGTGTAGAGGATTCGAGCGTTACTGGTGCGCAATAGAAAGTGGAAAAGGGAAGAGAAAAGAGAAACAGAAGAATAGTCAAATGAAGATCGAAAAAAAGGAAAGAAGAAGAAGAAAAACAAGGGAAATAAGGAGACGAAAGAGAAAAGAGATAAGTCTCTAGCGAAAGAAAAGAGTGCAAACAATGTACGAAGGTCAACCTTATTGGAGACTCTCAAGCACGGGCCCTGCAACCCCTGCTAGCAGCACGCCTTCGCACGAGTGGGAAGGTAAGTTGCTTACCAGGAAGGGGAAGCAGCAGATCAAAGTAGAGGCGGAAAAACGAAGATTTCTGAGAACTCAGTCGTTGCCCTAATGGTAAGTAAGTGGCAACGACCTCTACCTCAGAGGATGAAGGATAGGCCCCACAGAAAAGATTCTCATCTCAACACAGTCATGGGTGCTGTGGACGACTGTGGGCTGAAAACATGCAGACGTGTAGTGTTCAGGATGCTCCCGATAAGAGGTCCAACCGGGACCGCTCACTTGAGGAACGTCTCCCTTTATCGACGCCTCGAAGATTTGTGTACGGCGGAGGGGGTCTTTTTTGTGGACCTTTACCGCACCTTCTATGGTAGAAATGATCTCTACCAAAGGGATGGAGTACATCTTTCCTTTAAAGGAAAAGCCGTACTCTGCAACACGATACAAGATGTCGTGGAACGGACCCTAAGGAGTATCATGCCTAGAGGGAAGTCGGACGTACGCCAGTACGCCCGTGCCACTCCTGGAACGACCCTCTCGGAGGTCGCAAAGAGGAGTGGGACCGCTCCAGAAAGCAAGACAGGAAACAGAAGAGAGTAGGGAGCCCTACATTCGGGGACTCCCTGAAAGTTCTTCTGTTCAATGCGAGGTCAATCAGGAACAAGTTACTTGAGCTCCGTGGCGTCGTAGCAACAAAAGAACCTGAGATGGTAGTCATAACGGAGTCGTAGATAAAAACCTCAAGCCGAGATTTTGAAGGTGAATTCACGATTGCCGGTTACCAGCTCTTCCTTAAAGATAGGCCAGGCAGAGAGGGTGTCAGTGTGATGTTGTATGTCAAGAATACTCGTAACTCGACGGAATGCAACATCGTATCCGACCATGAACTACTAAGTGTTGACCTAGAGATAGGTCCTGCCAAATACAGGACCCTGGTGCTTTATAGACCTCCTGCCCAACTCGTTGAAAAAGACAGAGATCTATACCAGCTACCTAGAGAACTTGTCAAAGACAGAGTGTATATTGTCATGGGGGAATTCAACACACAAGTTGACTGGGAAACCAGAGAACCCTGTGGCAAGAACGCACTACTCCTGGAGTTCGCGAACAAAGAGTTCCTGACTCAATGGGTGAGAGAGCCAACGAGAGGAGACAATATCCTCGACTTGGTTTTCACCTCTGAGGATGACATCGTTGAGGACCTCTCTGTTGGCCAAGAGCTCGGTGGCAGTGACCACCGACTAATTAGATTTGTAGTCAAAGTCCCGAAGGCAGGGCCTGCAACTAGTAAATCGATGAAACTTGATTTGAGAAGAGTCGACTTTGCAGGTCTTCGTGCTGGACTGACTGACGCGAAGCTAGAAGTGTGCGAAGCTGTTGAAGACTCCTGGAACAGTTTCCAAACCACATTCATCAGTGTTCAATCGCGTTTCATCCATTTGGAATGCCCCCGTCGGTCTTCTGTTCAACCAAAGTGGTTTAATCAAAAATTCGGCCAACTGCTTAGGAAGAAGAGAAATGTGTAGCGGCAATCGAAGATCTCCGGTGACTTTGACGACGAATACCGGAGGCTAGCAAGGAGAGTGAAGTCCAGTATAAGGGCGGCTAAGCTGTCTGAGGTACTCCAAGTAACGAGACTTTGTAAAAAGAATCCCAAGGAGTTCTTTGGTTATGTAAACGGCCGTAAACCAATCCGTCGAACAATTGGCCCTTTGAGGAATGAGGAGGGGGCATTAAAGCACTCAGATGCAGAAAATGCTATCCTCCTCAACGACTACTTCTCTTCAGTGTTTACTGAAGAGTGTGGTTTCATCCCTCAGCCAACGGATTCCTACTTGGGGGAAAAGCTGGAGGATATGAACTTGACCGAAGGAGAAATAAAAAAGAAAATCAGTGACCTAATGACGAATAATCACCTGGCCCGGATGGGTTTCTACCTAAAGTGTTAAAAGAAGTGCGCGATCAGGTGTCACGACACCTGAGCGTAATCTTCAATATGACAATCCGGACCAAATGCGGGCTTAGAGACTGGCGTGAAGCGGAGGTGACTCCTATCTTCAAGAAAGGAGACCGTAGCCAACCGTCGAATTACCGACCTATCAGTCTGACTTCGATAGTCGGTAAAATTATGGAAAGCATGATGGTGGACAAAATGACGTCGCATTTAGAGTCAAAGCTGCTACTGAGGAGTTCCCAGCACGGTTTCCGAAGGCCACGGTCATGCCTGACGAACCTTGTGTAATTCTTCCACTTCATTTTCAGTGAGCACGATCAAGACAAGGCAGGGGATGTGGTCTACTTAGACTTTCAGAAAGCCTTTGATAAGGTACCACACAGCCGCCTTCTCCGGAAAGTGCGAGCGATGGGCATAGACGGAAAAGTAGCCGGCTGGATCGAGAACTGGCTAAATGGTAGACGGCAACGGGTGGTGGTGAATGGACAGACTTCTGAGTGGGTGCCCGTTACTAGAGGAGTGCCTCAAGGTTCTGTCCTGGGACCACTACTATTCATCATCTACGTAAACGACATGGACGGTGACATGGTTGCCAAGATTTACAAATTTGCCAACGATACCAAGCTTGGTATGAACGTTGCAAAGGATGGAAATACTGCCCGCCTGCAAGATGATCTTGGGAAGATTAAGGAGTTGTCTGATACGTGGAAAATGCCTTTCAACGTAAACAAATGCAAAGTGATGCATATCGGCTACCGAAATTTTCAATCACCCTATATCATTAAGGGCACTGTTTTTGAATCCACCGACACTGAGAAGGAGTTGGGTATAACTATCACCAGTGACCTCAAGTTCTCGAAACAGTGTATTGAGGTGGAGAAGAAAGCCCAAAGAATGTCAGGGTATATAAAGCGACAGTTTGGATATCGAAACAAGGAGATAGTACTGTGTCTGTACAACTCCCTCGTCCGACCGCACATGGAGTATGCCGTACAATTTTGGAGTCCTTCATTTAGAAAGGACTTCGCGAGATTGGAACGCGTGCAAGCCAGGGCAACCAAACTGATTCCCTCTATCAGAAATAAAAGTTATGAAGATAGATTAAGGGAATTAGATATGTTCTCGCTGGAGACCCAGAGACTATGTGGTCAGCTTATCGAAGTGTTTAAAATACTTCGAGGCTTCGACAGACTGGACTACGGGGATATTTTCCAGCTCATCGAGGGGAGAACAAGAAATCACGGCTACAAACTTGAACGGAAGCGATACCACCGTGATATGTGTGGGAAATTCTTCACATACAGTATCTGTGGTAGTTGGAACGCACTTCCGCAGAAGTCGTCAACAGGGAATCTGTTGACCAGTTCAAGTCAAGACTAGATAAAGTCTTGCGAAATGACCGTTAAGATCCTCGCGAGTGATCTCCGAAGTTGCCAACGGACACCTTTGAGGATTACGCCAAAAGTACCCTCCTTGTATGGACCGTAAGTTCTTCTAGGGTACTTATTTTCCTAGTAGCTCCCTGTAGCTCTGTTTTTCCCTACCGATTCACAAAACCTATTGACCGCCCCTCATAGTTGGAAAGAACCTTCGTCCTAACTCTGCACCTTTCCCAAATCTTAAGATAAAATAACATATATCAGAATGATTAAGGTCCGTCTCGTCAAAAGGCACCTTCTCTTTAAAGATGCTTAAGTTTTATAAGTTAAATACATTTATTGTAACTATAACTTCTATTTCTGTCTTTCTTTGTCCCCTCTATCTCTCTCATTCTTTCTCTGTCTTTCTTTATCTCTTTCTCACTCTCTCTCATTCACTTTACCTATCCCTCCCTCCCCTTGTGTCTCCCTGTTTCTCACCCTACCTCTCTCTTTTTTTTCTCTCTTTCTATTATATAATATATTCATCTTAATATTTTAAAAACTTCATTTAATATTCCTCTCAGACGTCTAGTTTCTAACCTGAATTGGTTTAACATTTCGAGCCGCGCTTCATAATTTTGCTTTCTTAGAGAGGGGATTTGTTTATTGTCCCTGGCTTGAAATTTTTCTATTTTTTAATATCTTTTATCAAATATTAATAGCGAGAGAGGATGATAAAGGGAGAGAGAGAAAGAGAGAGAGAGAGAGAGAGAGAGATAGAGAGAGAGAGAGAGAGAGAGAGAGAGTTATAAAAAGTTACAAAGATGTAGAAAAATCTCAAAGGCCTTACAGCCCAACGAGGAAATTTCCATGTTTGTTTGCTTATTTCCATGAATAGGTGCGACCCAACATCTTCACCACAATTAAATAAAGCGATAAGGTAGAGATTGATTGATTTTAAAGCTATTTCTAAACATATCGAAGCTTGTACTTTCACAATTTGTTCGGGAGTTGATTCCATGCGTTGAATATCTGACACGAGAAGTAATTTCCATTAGTGTTTGTGGAAAATCTTTTAGCCTCTAGTTTCTATCTATTTCCAAGCATTGGATTTTCGTTAATTGTGAATAGCTTCCTGTAATCCAGATCGTTGATACCGTTTAAAATTCTGTATTCGGAGATTAGTTGCCGTCATAGTCTTGTATCCTGTGAAAACAGGTTGAGTTTTGTCAGCTTTGTTTCGTAGCTTCTGTGTCTGATTAAATGATATTAATTTCGTTGTTCTATTCCGCGTCTTCTCCAGCCTTCACATGTCTTTCCTTAAGGACGTTGACCTAACCTGTACACAATATTTCAGGTGTGGCCGTACTAGTGAGTTATATAGAGAAAAGATATCTCTATTTAGGAATTGAAACTGCCGCTTGATATAACCTAAAATTTTCATTGCTTTCTTGCCTCAATACATTTTTCCGAAGACTTCAAATCCCTTGTTTCAAGTACTCCTTGATCTTTCTCTTTCTGTCTTGTGACCAACTCACAATCTAATACTGTTTAGACTTTTTTTTTATTTCTATATCCTATATGCATCATCCCGTACCTATCCTCATTAACTGGCATGTGTCAGGTTTCGGACCATTTACCTATTTTGCCAAGGTCCCCTTGAAGTTTAGCTCTATCCTCAGAATTCGCCACGTTCGCTCTTAGTTTAGTATCATCTGCGAATTTAGAGATGATAGAGTGAATCCACATATCTAGATCATTGATGTAAATAATAAACAACAATTGTCCAAGCACTGAACCCTGAGACATTCCACTGGCTATTGAGGCCCAGTCTGATGCCGATCCATTAACAACTCTTTGTTTCCAGTTTTCAAGCCAATCTTCTATCCATTCAGCCATCTTACCCGAAATTTATAGCACCTCCATTTTTCGCATCAACTTTTTTTTGGAAACCATGTCGAAGGTCTTTCTAAAATCCAGGAAAATAATGTGCTCGTCATAGAAAGCAAATATATTGTGACAGAACTCTAAAAGATTTGTTAAACACGATCTGTGTTTCCTAAAGTCATGCTATGATTCATTGATCATTTTATGTTCTTCAAGGTGTTGGACTATTCTGCCTGGAATTATTGACTAAAGCAGTTTCCCTACAAAGATTTTAAGCTAATAAGCCTATAACACTAGTCAACAATGTTTTGCTACTTGGGTAATTAGCTACTTGGGTAATCGAGTATGCTGATTCAGAAACTGCAATCAGAATTGTTCTAGCACGTAAGGTTCCTGAGTTACACACATACTATTTAGTTACACATATGGGCAGTGTTGCTTCGGCTACCGCAGTGAGAGGATGTGTTGTGTATGTTTGGTTCCTGCGTTACACTCCTGCTTTATCACGTTGTCAAATTTAACCATTATAGTAGTGATCTTGAAACGGTATTTACATACAGTGATTAATTGCATTTTTCTTTCAGATTTATCTCTAAATTAATTTGTAAATGAAATAAGATTGTACATAGGTATATAACAGAATATATACAAACTAAGTTGAAAACATAAATCGGCGAAGATGTATAAATATCCCAGACAACTTTTGTTATATCTGTGGAAGATATACTCCAAGCAACCAGCGGAAAAGTTTAGCTAAAAGAGTGAAAACTGCATACAATTATTATTTTGGTTGTAAAGTTGGTGACGAAGACAAGCCCTGGGCACCTCACAAATCTTGTACTGTGTGTTATACGGGCTCACACAGTGGTTAAATGGCAAACGGAAGGGTATGCCTTTGGCTGTACCAATAGTGTGGCGTGAACCAATAAATCATGCTTTTGATTGCTATTTTGTATGACAAATATTGCGGGATTCTCAAATAAGAACAAGTCAAAAATTGTATATCCAGATTGTAAGTCAACTATAAAACCAGTCCCCCATAATATGGAGATGCCAATCCCAGTTCCTCCATCAGCTAGTGCAGTTAAAGAAGATGATTCATCGCCTGAAGAGGAGGATAACAATGACGATGAAATGTATGAGGATGATTCTAAGGAAAAGAAGATCCAGTTGATAAATCAAGAAAGATTGAATGAGTTTTGGTGAGGGATTTGTCATTGCCAAAGGAGAACTGTTGGGCTCCATACTACAGCAAAGGAATCTTGTAGAGGACGGTGCAAAAATATCTACTTTCCGTAAACGCCATAAGGCCTTATCTGCCTTCTATAAAGAATAAGATGGTGCTTGTTTCTGTACTGATGTTAATGACCTCATGAATCAGCTAGGAAATGAGCATTTACCTGATGAATGGGGACTATTCATCGATGCAAGCACTGCTAGCCTCAAAGCTATGTTGCTACACAATGGTAACAAGAACCTTCAAATCCTGTCGCACTTATTGTTGGAATGATAGAGACATATGACTCAATGAAATTTATTTTAGAAGGTGTTTATTACTCGCCTCATAAGTGGAATATCTGTAGTGATCTAAAGGTAATTTCTTTAGTTCTTGGACTACAGCTAGGATACACAAAGAATATGTGCTTTTTATGCCTATGGAACAGCCGTGACGGCAGGAATCATTATATTGTCAAAAAGTGGTCCGAAAGAGAACACATAGTTGGCCGATATAATGTGAAGCACATGCCTTTGGTACATCCATAGAAGATCTACCTTCCACCACTTCATATTAAACTGGCCTTATCATGAATTTTGTTAAAGCAATGGCCCATGATCCTGATGGATTCCAGTATCTCAAAGAGAAATTTGGTGCAAAGAAAACCGATGCTAAACTTAAAGCTGACATTTTTGTAGGGCCGGAGATCAGAGAATTAATACGTGACAGGGAGTTCAGAAATAAACTAACTCCACTTAGTTGGCAGCATGGGATTCATTTGTCCATTTAGTTCAGAATTTCTGCGGTAATCATAGAGATGAAAACTATGAAGAACTAGTGGACAACATGTTAAAGGCCTATCAACGAATGGGGTGTCGGATGTCTCTTAAGCATTTCTTGCATTCGCATCTAGATTTCTTTCCATCTAATATGGGTGATATTAGTGACGAACATGGAAAAGGTTCCACCGAGATATCGCAATGATGGAAAGCAGGTATCAAGGCCACTTTAACCTAAACATGATGGGTGACTACTGCTGGTTCCTACAACGGGAGGGTCCTATATCCACGTCCAAGCGCAGGAACAAGAGTCTCAAACATTTTTGAAGAAATTTATAGTTAGGTGAATACTACCTCTTTTATATGTAATACATATGTTGTCTGGGTCTGCAAATGGACGTATATAATGCAAAATAGGGTGCCCCGATTCCAAACCTTTGCCCCAAAACGTCTCATTCTTCTCAAACTCGTAATAATTATATCATTAACTGATCCAAGGTGGCAAAGTGAGCCATATAGCCTAGTTGCATAACACAGGGACATTGCGTGTTAAGACAAATCTGAGCACGGATTTGGAATCAGCGCACCAAAATTAGTTAGCTACAACAACATTTACTCAAGTAGCAGAGACAAAGTTAAAATTTGTTGGCTAGTGTAATTATTTGTTTTCCTTCTCGCCTTTTTTTAAATATTGGTGTTACGTTTGCCATTTTCTAATCATTGAGCACAGCACCTTTCGCAATGGACTGGGTAAATATAGCTTTTAACGATGTAGCTAACTCTTGCTTAATTTATTTTACAAGACGGTACAATATGGTCAGGAGCTGGCGACTTGAACCTGTATATTTTCTGTATTCCTTATAATATTTCTTGTAAAGTGCGTGTTTTACCGTCTAACATCTTGATTTCTTTATTCTTGACTACCAGTTCAGGGATTGTTTGAGTCATGTGAATATAGTTTCAAAATATTTATTGAATACATTTGTTATTTCCTGATATTAGAATTTTAGGTTCCTTTTAATGTCAGTAATCGGACGCCAGCCGTTTTTTATCGGCATTATATTGGTGATGTTGGCAAAGAACCCCATTGGATTAGCCTTGCACCGTGAAGCGACTCTGATTTTTTCATTGTGTTTGGCCTCTCTAATGAGTGACTACTTTTCTTCCCTGGAAAACATATTTCTGATCATTTGTCTAAGATGATGTTTTTTTTTTGTGATTAACTTGAATCACATTTTTATTTCTGAGTGTTTTTTTAATATTGTTAGAGAGCAGAGTCAGTGAGACCTTTGAGTTGCCTTTGATTGTTCTATATGATACGGATTTAGTTTGCTCAGAAATCATTTGTGTTTTAAGAGAGAAAGGAGAGATGAGGAGAGGTAGATGGAGGGGGAGATAGAGGTAAATAGTAAGAAAGTGGAGGATAGAGTGAGAGAGAACAGTATTCCATGAGGGGACGGACAAATGAATTATAGAAAGTAAGGATTGTATCTTTGGACTTATACTTCCTGAGAATCTAAATCAATGAGCGACGAGCAGGGGGAGAGATTCAATAAGGACATGAAAGAGATGGAGACTAGGTATCAGGGACGCTAGGATGCAGTCATGAGCGCTGATTACTGTTGGACTCTGAAGAGAGACATACATCCTTACCGCTGAGCATTCTAAGAGTTCGAAGAAACGGAAGTTCATGCCCTAAACTCTGAACAATGATGACCTAATATCCAATTTACATGTACTTACCTTTATCCATGTCTTCTAGTCAATGTATACTAATCAAATTTTGTACTATTTGATTAATAAATTGTGTTATAAAACGATGTTTTTTTATCTTAAAAACCTATTTTGAATGAGAAATATTAACAAAAATCACCGAAAATGTCACAAAAATGTAATCAATTTAGTTATAAGATCATGTAGCTGACATGATCGGGGAAAATGGATGACATTTTTGGATTCAGCGTTCAAAATTGTTCTAAATCAGTTGAAAAAACTTGACGACTTAAAATAATTTCATTTATAACCCAATCTAATTAAAGGGCAACGACAGCGGTTTGGCTTGTTCACATTCGGCTTCATTTAATACGTGAGGGGAGATCGAATCCGTCCCTGGGGACTTTTTTAACTTAAACTTTTTAATCCATCTTATTACGTCTCTCTCTGTAACCCTGATGCTACATAACAGTTCGTTGTTAACGGGTTTGACAGCTCCCGTGCTGGCGAAAACTGATGCCAGAAAAAAATGTGTTTAAGATACAACTTATTCGCTCTTCGTTCGTGGTAATTTACCGTTCTTGTCAGTTAGTAGTCTGATAGTTGAAGTTTAACACTCTAGTTAAGAACATAAGAACATAAGAAAAGAAGGAGACTGCAAAAGACCATTCATGGCCTACACTTGGCAGCTCCTGTTCCAGTCAACACACAAAAGATTTCTTACCAGAGAAAAGTCATCAACATTGTCACCCTTTACAGGAGTTCGTCAGATCTAATCTACAATATACATAAAATGCATCCAGAGGATTATGTCCATTCGTGCAACTGCAAAATATAATCTCCCCACTCCTTAGAAAAATATATACATATGTACATAAAAAAGTCAGTCCCATCTAGCAGCTTCATCCATATATTTATCTAATCTATTCTTAAAACTACCCAGAGAGGAGGCTTCTATCACATGTCTAGTGAGCCTATTCCATTCATCTACCACACGATTTGTAAACCAATTCCTCGCAATCTCCTTCCTAAACCTATACTTATCAAGCTTAAACCCATTGCTACGTGTCCTGTCATGTTCACTAAGTATAAGAACCTTACCCAGATCCCCTTTATTATATCCTTTTACCCTTTTGAAGACTTCAATCAATTCCCCTCTGACTCTTCTCCTTTCCAATGTATGTAGATTTAGTTCGCCTTATATAACTATACAACTCTTTTGGGTTGGTTTTACTTTGATTTGGTACATATAATTTTAATGGCTTTATACTATGTCTATGTATATACTTAAGCACGTTGTTCCTCATCGTTAGAGATTTTTAATCTATTTTGGACGTTCCTTTTGTCGCGTAAACAGACAGCTATCTAATTACTCCACTACTTAGATTTATTTTTGTGTAACGGTCATTTTTTAAAGGTAGACATTCTTTCACTACTTCTGAGTACGAACTAGTAAAAAATGTCCATTTCACGTTAATATCGTTTATGACACGCAAACTGTTCCAGCATTTTTCTTAAATATTTCTCTTAGCTTACTAAAATGTGCTTTTCTAAAGTCGTGGATTTTTCCTTCCTACTTATTATATAGGTTCTCGGGAAATTTATACTTAATGTGAATGCAAGTTGTTTGCTATTACTAAATTCATCTCCGACATTAATATTTTATACCAAATTTTCTTTTGTTGTAAATATTGGATCGAGTATGTTATTTCCGCGAGTTGGCGTAGTAAAAACTGAGTTAGAGAACTTTCTTGTAAGTTTTTATAGAAATCGTTTCCATAATGAGCGGATATTGGTTCGCCCCACTTTGATACTGGTACAGTAAAATCGCTAACTATTACGGTGTCCTGCATGTTAATTATTTCGCTGATTTGTTAATAGATTATCGCGGTCGGTTTGCACTGGCTGCGCCGGAGGTTTGTAAGTATATTAGGGCTAGTACTATTTTCATCCCGTACTTATCTTTTAAGAGGTATGTACGATGTGACTACGTTTGCGATTTATGACATTGATAATTGAATCGGGTTGAGATTGTCTTTGATATAGAATAAAACACCGCCTCCCTTTTTATTAATCAGACTTTTATCAAACAATGTGTAACCGGCAAGTTTAAACTCTGCTAAGAATTCCATGTTTTCGATATTTAACCACGATTCTGTTGTGTTGATTTTGTCTTTATCTGTTCACGCAATTTCATCTAAATCTGTAAATTTATCGTGAATGCTACGAGCGTTGACATAGAACGACCTTCAAGTTATTACAGCTGGGTAGATGAGCGCTCTTTCTGGTTCTTAAACGACCTCGTTCTATTCTTCTTGGCCCTCTTGAGCATAAGCAGTCCCTAACTGCGTCGTTGAGTAACCTCCCAAAGCATGCTGCGCCTAATTGGTTCAGGTGTATACCATCATCTGAAAATGGAAAGATCATAGTAAAAACCGTCCCAGGTGTCGACGAAACCAATATCCTCCTCATTACATGTTTGCTAGTCGGCGATTAACGCTGGTGGCGATGTTGTAGAAGCGGACGTCAACCTGTCTAATGGGGATATTACCTGAGTCTCGTAGAATGCCCCCCCCCCTTTTTGTTCTAAGAGTGCTAATATATTGATATATAAATAATATCTTAAAGAAGAGAGCCAATGGAAACACGTAAGGATATAGAGAAACGCACAATAATCCCAAAATAAACTTATATTTTATCTTTAACCATTGAATACACAACATTTAAACATTAACTACAGCAATACTATGAATATTATCATAAACAAGAATTAATTAAATTAGTTTGACCCTCAAAAATTGGTTAATTTCTAAACACACAACAATAATATAAGATTTAGGCTTACGGACTCTACTGGAATTTAAATGCCTCAGAAATGTTATTGTCTTACGACGCGTGCCGCCTGGCCAGATGTAGATGGGCGAGATCACGGATGTCCTTTTGGCGAGGGTAGCAGCTGGGAGATCCACACGGTATTCCGGGGGGGACGGGTTCTTCAAGGACGAGAACAATTACGGTGCTTTATGCGGCACCAAGGTAGTCGTGGTCTCTCTGGCGAGAGAGAGTCGAACTTGGTTCTTAAACGAAGTTAACTTGGAGTGCGGTGTGACCACCGAGTAACGAGCTCGAGGGGGAGCTTTTCTCCTTTGTTACTTAATTCTTCATGGACGAGGACTGATCTCGGTGAGGGTCTTCTTCAAGGGCGAGGATCGATGAGACGGGGTTTCTCTGACGAGAATAAGTTACTTAAAGTTCGGTTTGGTAACCAGGAACTAGCTCGAGGATGAGCTTCTTCTTAGTTCCAGTCTTCCTTAAGGGCGAGTATAACGGAAGGAGGGTTTCTCTGACGAGAACAAGTTGAACTTGGTTCCTCAACCAAATTAATTTATGAGTTCAGGGTGGCCACCGAGTAACGGGCTTGAGGGGGGACCTTTTCCTTCTTTCTTTAATTCCTCAAGGACGAGGAATACCCCTGGTGTTTAAGATGCACCAGGATATGAGGAGTCTCTCTGACGAGAGTAAGTTGAACTTGGTTCCTCAACCAAGTTAACTTATGAGTTCGGTGTGGCCACCGAGTAACTGGCTCGAGGGGAAGCCTTTTCCTTCTTCTTTTCTTAATTCCTCAAGGACGAGGAATACCCCTGGTGTTTAAGGTGCACCAGGATATGAGGAGTCTCTCTGGCGAGAGTAAGTTGAACTTAATAAAATTAACTTAGCGTTCGGTTTGATAACCAGGGACTAGCTCGAGGATAAGCTGCTTCTTAGCCCCTTAAGGTAGGTAGCCCTGCCTCTCTTGCAGGGTAATTCTTGGTCTGGCGAGCCAAGTACACTACCAATCCAGTCTAGGTAGCTCGGTTTTAATCGAGGACTTCGTCACCTGGAGTCTGACGTATACTACCTCGATTTTCCTCAGTGTTCCTCATTTATACCTTGTCACCCCACTGGGGGAGTGGTAAGGGAGGGAGGGTCTTGAGGACGGCCCCAGGAGGGTTCTTTTGCCAACGGTTTTTTCCCCAAGTCTTACATCGGCTTCTCGTTAGCCTTCGAGCTTGGGAGAAACACGTCTCCAATTTCTTATTTGACGTAAAATTGAATCTCACTCTCCGGGGGAAGATCTTGCATTTTGACCTTTAGGGTCTTTCATGGCGCCGAGTGGTGCGGCGCTGCGGTTAAGCGCTTGACCCGCCGATGCCTTCGGCCGGATGTCTTTGCGGTAACCGCCTTGTGACTCCGCCACGACTGAACGGGCAGGGAGGGGGGGGGGGAGGGGGGTGACGATTCCCCTACACTGAGGTAAATTACCTTGTTAGATTTTTCCTTGAACATTCCACTCATTCGCCGGCACTTACCCAGAAGGTTCTCCGATCTGGTTTGCTGCACATCTTTGGTTCCTACGTGTATGACATACGTCGTGTTGTTGAGGCTAGGCTTACTACTTCAACTACAGTGGCAATCGCGTTGTCCAGACCGCCACCAGTAATATAGAAACGTTTTCTAGTCTTAGGTTCCCTGTTACAGAACTTGCCTCCTCACAATGGATTCCCCCAAATTGCCTAGGGCATAGAGGTATCCAAAGCAAAGAGGGATTGAGAAAGAGAGGGAGAAAGAGGGGAGAGAGAAGGATATATATATATATATATATATATATATATATATATATATATATATATATATATATAGAGAGAGAGAGAGAGAGAGAGAGAGAGAGAAAGAAAGAGAGAGAGACAGACAGAATGAGGCAGAGAGGTATATAGGAGGGGGGAGAGAGAGTTATTGAGTGGGAGAGGGAGGAAGAGAGATGAGTATAGAGGAAGAGTAAAGTTGTGAGAGGAGAAAGAGAGAGAGAGAGAGTTGAAAAATAAAAAGAGAAAGATAGATGGAAAAATCAGAGACAAAGTGAGAGAGAGATAGATAGAGGGAGAGGTAGTGAGACTAAATGGAGAGATAAAGGGAGTCAGAGATGGGAAGAAAGCGAAGGTAGGTAGAAAGAGGAAGATATACAGATGCTGAGAGAAAGAGATACGGAGAGAGAAACAGAGGGAGAAAGAGAGAGAAAGAGAGAGGGAGTTTTACTAAATAGCACTACCTCACAAGTACCTCACGAAGAGGCACCGTATAGGAAGGCCTAACATAATGAGTATCAGGGAAATTGAAGAACGACCTAGGCATGTTGAAAAATAGCATACCTAGGAATTTTGAGAGAATACCTGAATGATTTCTAAGTCCATTATCTATTCTAACTCGCCTAGTAGTGTTCAGCTGAGACTTGAACTGTTCATTATCCTAGTTGAAAGTTGGTCTCATCTCTTACAGATATTGTACGAGAAAAAGTTCCCACAAACACTAGTCTTAAATCTGATTAGATCTAACTTATAACCGAGGTTGTACGTGAGATTCATGTTTAAGATGAACAACTTCCAGTATTTCAAGTTTTACGCCCCCTTTATAATTTTATACGTTTCGATGAGCTAGCTAGCCACGGAGACGGCGTATCTCTAGGGAGAACAGCCCCAATTCTCGTAGCCGATGTTAATATAATTTGTGCCTAATGAAGGGTATTAGTTTAATGGCCCTGACCTGAACTCCTTCTAACCGTTCAATTCATTTACACATTGTTAGTTACAGCATATCAATGTTCGGCCAGACTAAAGTTTTATATGGTGAAAACAATCTCCTTCTCTTTATATAACCCAACAATCTCTGGACTCTTTTCTCTTCCTCGGCGTACTGCCTAGAGAACTTCAGGTCGCTGCTGATTTGCAGGCCTAAATTTTTCTCAAGTTTAGTCGCTTCCAAGGTCTACCTACAGGTTGGCGTGACCGATGTGAATCACCTTGCACTTGTCAAGGTTAAATGGCATATGCCACATCGTGTACTACTCACCTAACCTGCGGAGTCTGTCTCTCAAGTGTTTTACTCTTTCGCGCGATCCAACTCCACCGCCTATTTTTTTTTCGTCCGCGAACTTTGCTCTCGTCCATAAGAGTCCTTTGTCTATATCGTTGATGTAGACAATGGCAGCACTAAACAGAGGACAGAACCCTGGGGGACCCTGCTGTTTACAGGGACATCTCGAGGCTGCCCCTTTGACCTTCACCCGCTGCCTCTTGTATATCAACCAGTTCTAAATTCAGTCGGCTATCTTCCCGATAATGCCAATAGTTCGGAATTTGCTCATTAACCTGAGGCATGGCACCTTATCAAGGGCTTTTTAAAGTCTAACTATAAGATCTTCACAACCAGAAATTGAATGTACTCACTCATTTTACTATGTAAGAATTCGAGTAGATTTGGGAGACATGATCGGTTTCTGCGAAACCCATGCTGGGAATCTAAGATCAGTTTGTGAGATTCTACGTGCTCAACTATGACCAGCGATTAAGCTTTTTTAGCAGTTTATCCAAGACTTCACGTTCTCTCTTTTGAAAGATGTGTGTTACGTCAGCCATCCTCCAGTCTTCTGGCACCTATACTGTTTCAAGCAAATCAGTGAACATCGCAGTAAGGTGTATTACAAGCTCACCGCTGAGCTCACGAATATTTCACTGAAGGAAGTTTGCTGGATCGCCAATCAATTGTTTCCTACAACTATTTCATATAGGTTGTTTCCTTCGTCGATGTGGACCATTTGCCTCAGAGCGGAACTGTCTCCTTCCCTCGTAAACACGTAGGCGAAGTAGTCGTTCAACACGTTGGCGATGTCCAGGTCAGATTACCACAACATGCTATCCTCGTCTCACAGGAGACCTATTCGATGGCGAACCGGTTTGTAACTGTTGACAGGCAGGAATAATTCTTTCGTGTTATTTTTGAAGAGGAACGCACCCTGAAGTTCTTCACTGCGTTCAGTTCGCCGCACTATATTTTTAACTTTCCTACAATTCTCTCTCTACCAGGCAATGTATTCGCCGCTATCGTTGGCTTTCTAATTGCTGTAGGCCGACAGCTGGTCGGCAAGCCACAGGGCCTTCCTGGGGATGACAGTTACATGGCTGGACAAGGTCACCTTCAAGAGGCACTCCACCGTCCTAGGGATCAAGGAGATCACCGTGAGCCAGACGGGGACATACCTGACAGAGGCGATCTCCGAGCTGTCTTTGTATTTGCTCAGGTATCCAGCAAAATTCTACATTTTTACTTTGTAATACTGTATTAATTTG
This sequence comes from Ceratothoa steindachneri, assembly GCA_963969495.1. Lineage (NCBI taxonomy): Eukaryota > Metazoa > Arthropoda > Malacostraca > Isopoda > Cymothoidae > Ceratothoa > Ceratothoa steindachneri. Next base: position 34,050,524 of record OZ018335.1, read on the forward strand.
ATGCTGTAGTCTGCGTAAAATATGTTATGTATGTTTGTCGTTAATACTTTGAAAAGAACTGAGGGAGTCTGTAAAAATAACGAAGTGATGACTATTATCGTATTGACTTTGGAATGATACTTCAAGTTCATACTGATAAATGAAATTAAACTTTGTTTTAAAACATTATTTTGCTTTTCAGGTTGTCAGCACCACCACTGACAATGGCGCGAACTACATCAGCGCATTTGACCGCAACATCGAGCGGGATGCCGAGCAGCAAGGACAAGACGTGGTGGACCCAGAGGTGGTGCACACCAGCACCATCCTAGTAGCAGACGCCCTAGAGGAGGTGAACCAACAGGAAGAGGTGGTGCAGCTCCACAAGCATCGCCGCTGTGCGGCATACACAGTGAACCTGCTGTCATCCAGGGATTTGGAGAACGTGCCCGGCTGGACCACCCAGCCCAGGCCGGCCTTTAACAAGCCGGTCGCCGAGGCCCAGAGCGTGTGGAACGCCCAGAACAGAAAGACAGTGAACGCCAATGACATTAAATCCGCTCTGGGCAAGAAGCTTGTTACCCCTGGCGTCGCCAGGTAGAGTTCTAGCCACGACGCCTACAAGTGCCTACTGACCGAGGTGCTTGAATTGGACAATAAGAACAAGCTGAATCAGATCTGTCAGCAGCAGCACACCCACTTCCTGCCGCATACCAGGCAGGAAGACGTGCAGATCTGGTCGGAGTACGTCAAAGTGACCACCCCCTCGCCGCCTGCCTAGACGTACTCCATGGCATGAGAAGGCATACATGGAGTGCCTTCTCCCCGACCTCCAGGTGCTTAAAGACTCCCTGGAGGCTTTGTCGCGTGACGACAGCATTGTCCATGCCCAGAACCTGGTGGCCCACCTCCTCCACCAGCCTGGAACAAAGGGCTTTGATGGCAGGTTAGTCATATTATGATATTTTTATTTATTATTATTTTTTATTATTAGATTTTATCGCAGTGAGTTAAAACTTAATAAGTGTTTTTTTTCTTTTTATATTATATTATTATTAAATAATTATAATCTTTGCTGGTCAAATGATTCATTTGAAATTAACTAAAATCAGTGTAATGAAATTTAATTTTTCAATTGACAAATCTGATATATTTTAAAATTTGTTTTTAAACTTTTCTTCTACTGCAGGTTCAGCCTTCTGTTTGTGTAAATGGACATGTTGATAGCTACGGTGCTGCACCCACACCACAAGCTCGCCACGGTCAGGACAATCTGCAGGAGACAGGACAATGAGGTCTACTGCGACCTGGTGAGGGACAAACCCATCAGGGACTTTCTCGCCCTCGTCCGGCCTGACGAGCACCTGGATTCTGCCCCCTCCCCCAGCAGGGACCCTAGCCAGGCTTCAGCAGCACGGACTACCTGTTTGCCATGGAGGATGGACAGCAAGAGGAGAGCCTCGAGGAGAAGGTCAGGGAAGAGGTCAACAACTGGCCGAGGAAGCCGCTGAGGGAGACCCGGTGCTCTCGCCCAATCTATTCCCGCTCGAGTTTCGTGATGCTTGGGTAACACGCCGCTCCCGAGCTCCGCCTCGGTTGAGCACGTGTTCAGCTATGGGTCGGACATCCTCAGGCCTAAGAGGGCGGCTCTTGCTACACCAAACTTCGAGACCTTCGTCTTCCTGAAGGGCAACCTTCACCTCCTCAAGAAAGCTCACGAGGTGGAGGAGGAAGACGAGGACTAAGCTGGCGGGCTTAGAGTAGAGTAGTGCGGAAAACTTTAAATATTATGAGGTATATATGGAACAAAGTTGTTAGTTGACCCTATCTTTTTTTTCTGAGAGAATATATTAGTAATACTGTGTGTATTTTGTATAATATGTACTGTATAGTTTAATTGTTTGTTATATTATATTTTAATCACAATAAAATGTTTATTTTTGATCTTAAAAGCTTGGTTTCTCTTTGTATTAGTTAGAAATGGCTTATTTAGGGTAAAAAAGCATTACATTCCTTTTAGAAACATTGAAATCGCTTTAAAAACATTGAATTGCTTTTCAAAATATCGAATCGCATTTTAAAGATTTAATCGAATCGGATAATCGCTGATCGGACTTAGATTTTTGGCACCCGAATCGAATAAGTGAATCGGACTTGACGAGCTGGCGAATCGGTAATCATTATTCGCACTTCAATTTTTTTGAATCGCGCCCACCTCTGTCAAAAATTTAGATAACCAGATTACCTGGGGCTCTTGTGCTGCTTAGTTGGGAGTTGCGGCACAATTGGGGGCGTCCGGCCCAGGGGAGACCTTAGAGTTGGTGTGCTTGGTCAAAAAGGTTTCTGCTGGCCGAACGACCGAAAACCTCCTGAAAATAGGTGGATATGGCTTGTGCGAGAGAAAATCACAAAAAACAACCACTTATGCATATGGTCGGACGATAAAGTAATTAAAATAAAGAGGAGAAATGGTCCTCCGTTTAGCAAACTAACCTACGGAAAATGCAAAGTGTACAGATGGAGCGAAAACTTCGGTGGCAGGAGTTGTAAATAGCACACAGGATGTCGTGACGCGGACCCAAAGGAGTGTCCGGCCCAAGATGAAGGCGGACGTGAACCAATACGCCCGTGTCACTCCTGAAACGACATTCTCGGAGGCCGTTAGAAAGACTGCCACCACGCCACCAACTAGGAGTAGAGAGGAAAATATGACGGACAACAGAAGGGCGTAGGGAGTTCTACATTTTGGTACTCCCTGAAAGTTCTTTTGTTTAATGCGCGGTCAATCAGGAACAAGTTTCTGGAACTTGTGGCCTCATAGCGACGGAAGAACCTGAGATGGTGGCCATAACAGAGTCGTGGGTAAAAACTTCGAACCGAGAGTTTGAGGGTGAATTCACGATTTCCGGTTACCAATTCTTCCTAAAGGACAGACTAGACAAAGAGGGTGGCGGTGTGATGCTGTGTGTTAGAGATACATTCAAAACGACAAACAGCAACATTATATCCGACCACGAGCTACTAGGTGTAGACCTAGAGATAGGTCCTGCCAGATACAGGACTCTGCTCCTTTATAGACCCCCTGATCAATTCGTTGAGAGGACAGGGATCTGTACCCGCTACTGGGTAAACTTGTTGAAGACAGAGCGCGTATCGTCATGGGAGACTTCAACATCCAAGTTGAGTGGGAAACCAGAGAACCCTGTGGCGAGAACGTCCTGCTCCTGGAGTTCACGAACAACGAGTTCCTAACTCAATGGGTGAGAGAGCTGACGAGAGGCAATAATATTTTCGATTTGGTTTTCACCTCTGCAAATGACATCGTTGAGGGGCTCCCTGTAGGCGAGAAGCTCGGTGGCAGTGACCACCGAGAAGTTAGATTTGTAGTCAAGGTCCCCAAGGGAGAGTCTGCGACTCGTGAAACGAGGAACTTTGATTTGAGAAGAGCAGACTTTGCAGGTCCTCGTGCTGGATTGGCTGATGTGAGGCTGCAAGGGTGTGAGAATGTTGAAGATTTGTGGAATAGTTTCAGAACTACGTTCATGAGTCTTCAATCACGATTTATCCCTGCGTAAAGATTGTGTCAGTCTTCTGTTAACCAAGGTGGTTTAATCGAGAAATTGGTCAACTGCTGAGATGGAAGAGAACTGTGTACCGGCAGTCAAAGATTTCTGGTGATTTCGATTAGTACCGTAGGCTAGCTAGGCGAGTGAAGTCCAGCATAAAGGCGGCAAAGCGTTCCGAGGAGCTCCGAGTGGCGAGGCTTTGCAAAGAGAATCTTAAGGTGTTCTTTGGATATGTAAACGGCCGTAAACCAATCCGCCGCAAGCTTGGCTGTTTGCTGAATGAGGAGAGAGCATTTTAGCCACTCAGATGAAGAAAATGCAAACCTCCTGAACCACTAATTTTCCTTAGTGTTCACTGAAGAGTGTGGTCCCATCCCCCAGTCCATGGACTCTCACTTGTGTGAGAAGCTGGAGGAAATGGACTTCACCCAAAGTGAAGTAGAAAAAAATCAATGACCTAAAGACGAATAGGTCCCCTGGCCCGGACGGCTTTCTACCTAAAGTGTTGAAAGAAGTACGTGATGATGTGTCACGACATCTGAGCACAACCTTCAACATGTCAATCCGGACTGGATGCGTTCCTAGAGACTGGCGTCAGGCGGAGGTAACTCATATCTTCAAGAAAGGAGACTCTAACCAACCGTTGAACTACCCACCTATTAGTTTTAATTCGATAGTTGGTAAACTCATGGAAAGCATCATGGTGGACAAAATAACGTCATATTTAGAGTCAAACTTGATATTGAGGAGTTCCCAGCACGGGTTACGAAGACAAGGGTTATGCCTAACGAATCTTGTGGAATTCTTCCACTTCGTTTTTAATGAGCACGATCAAGATAAGGCGGTGGATGTTATCTACTTAGAATTTGAAAAAGCCTTAGATAAGGTACCAAACCTCCGCCTCCTCCGGAAAGTGCGTGCACTGGGCATAGACAGAAACGTAGCAGGGTGGATAGAGAACTGGCTAAGCGGAAGACGGCAACGGGTGGCGTTGAATAGACAGGCTTCTGAGTGGGTGCCGATTATTATAATAACAATAATAATAAGTCTTTTGTAATGCGCTCTTCAAGGCCTGAGGCCTTCCCAGAGAGAACTTTGTGCTGAGACGAGAATGGAAATTCAATGGAAATTCAAGAGGGGGAGAAGGCAATACTGAAAAGATGCGTTTTCAGGAGACGCTTAAATGTGGTAAGAGAGGGAGAAGACCTGATTTCAGCAGGAAGAGCATTCCACAACTTAGGGGCGCAGATTGAGAAGGAGCAGTCCCCCATTGAGCAGAGGGATGAACGAGGAATATTCAAAAGAGGTGCATGTGATGACCGAAGGGCTCGAGGGACATGGCCTGGCGAGAGGGCAGAAGAGAGGTAAGACGGGGCCTTGTTGTTTAGGGCCTTAAATGTGAAGAGAAGTATCTTGAAGTGAGTACGGGATCTGATAGGAAGCCAGTGCAGTTCATGCAGCAAGGGTTTCGAGGGAGAGAAGCGAGGGCGACGGAGGAGAAGCTGGGCGGCATAGTTCTGTACAAGTTGAGGGGGGCAAAGAGAGGGGGATAGCAGATTCACAAGCAGTGAGTTACAGTAGTCAAGGCGTGAGGTGATGAAGGCATGAACAGCAGTCTCAAGACTTTGGCGATCAAAGTGAAAGCGAATGCGAGAGAAGTTACGAAGGAAACATAGTGAGGATTTGCTGACATTGCGGATATGAGGCTTAAAGGAGAGATTCTCATCAAAAACAACACCCAGATTCCTAACGCAGTCAGAGAAAATGATAGTATTACCGCCCAGAGTAAGCGAGGGAAAGAGATATCTAGATTTTTTGACAAGAGCAGGGGTGCCGACGAGCAGGACCTCAGTTTTGGAGTGATTAAGCCTGAGGAAGTTGGTAGAGAGACAGTCAGAAATGGAGGAGTAGGAAGCCAGGAGGTCAGTGATAGAGTAGGCAAGAGACGTGGGGGATGAGGAAACAAAAATTTGAGTGTCATCAGCATATAGGTGGAAGGATAGACCGAGATTACGGAGAAGGGAACTAAGAGGGAGAAGGTAGATACAAAATAGTAGAGGACCAAGGACAGAGCCTTGTGGCACTCCAAAGCGAATGAGGGTAGAGTCGGATGAAACGTCGTCAATTACAGCTGTGTTCCTCAAGGTTCTGTCCTGAAACCACTACTGTTCATCGTCTATGTTAACGACATTATGGTAACATGGATGCGAAGATTTCTAAATTTGCCGATGATACCAAGCTTGGTATAAACGTTGCAAAGGAAGGAAATACTGCCCGCCTACAAGGAGATCTTGGGAAGATTGGGGAGTGGTCGGACACATGGCAAATGCCTTTTAACGTAAACAAATGCAAAGTGATGCATATCGGCCACAGACATCCCCATCTCAGTATATCCTTAAGGCACTGTTCTTGAATCCACCGACACTGAGAAGGACTTGGGTGTAACAATCACCAGTGACCTCAAGTTCTCGAAACAGTGTATTGAGGTCGAGAAGAAAGCCCAAAGAATGCTAGGGTATATAAAGCGACAGTTTGGATATCGGAACAAGGAGATAGTACTGTGTCTGTACAGCTCCCTCGTCCGACCGCACATGGAGTATGACGTACAATTTTGGAGTCCTTCATTTAGAAAGGACTTCGCGAGATTGGAACGCGTGCAAGCCAGGTCAACCAAACTGATTCCCTCTATCAGACATAAAAGTTATGAAGATAGATTAAGGGAATTAGATATGTTCTCGCTGGAGACCCGGAGACTACGTAGTCACCTTATCGAAATGTTTAAATTACTTCGAGGCTTCGACAGACTGGACTACGGGGATATTTTTCAGCTCATCGAGGGGAGAACAAGAAATCACGGCTACAAACTTGAACGGAAGCGATACCACCGTGATATGTGTGGGAAATTCTTCACATACAGTATCTGCGGTAAGTGGAACGCACTTCCAGCGGAAGTTGTCAACAGTGAATCTGTTGACCAGTTCAAGTCAAGACTCGATAAAGTCTTGCGAAATGACCGTTAAGATCCTCGCGAGTGGTCTTCGAGGTTGCCAACGAAAACCTTCGAGGATTACGCCAAAAATACCCTCCTTGTATGGACCGTAAGGTCTTCCTAGGGTACTTATTTTCCTTGTAGCTCCTTGTTGCTCTCCCTCTCTCTGCCTCTTCAAGAAAGGAGACCCCAGCCATCGTCAAACTACCGACCTATCAGTCTGACTTCGATAGTCGGTAAACTCGTGAAAAGCATGATGATGGATAAAATGACGTCGTATTTAGAGTCAAACCTGCTACTGAGGAGTTCCCAGCACGGCTTCCGAATGCAACGGTCATGCCTGACGAACCTTGTGGAATTCTTCCACTTCGTGTTCAGTGAGCACGATCGGGACAAGGCGGTGGATGTGGTGTACTTAGACTCTCAGGAAGCCTTTGATAGGGTACCACACCTCCGCCTTCTCCGGAAAGTGCGAGCGCTGGGCATAGACGGAAAAGTAGCCGGCTGGATCGAGAACTGGCTAAGTGGCAGACGGCAACGGGTAGTGGTGAATGGACAGGCTTCTGAGTAGGTGCCCGTTACTAGCGGGGTGCCTCAAGGTTCTGTCCTGGGACCATTACTATTCATCATCTACGTCAACGACATGGACGGTGACATGGTTGCCAAGATTTACAAATTTGCCGACGATACCAAGCTTGGTATGAACATTGCAAAGGATGGAAATACTGCCCACCTACAGGTAGATCTTGGGAAGATTGGGGAGTGGTTGGACACGTGGCAAATGCCTTTTAACGTGGGGAAATGCAAAGTAATGCATATCGGCCACAGAAAGCCCCAATCTCAGTATATCCTTAAGGGCACTGCTCTTGAATCGAGTGACACTGAGAAGGACTTGGGTGTAACTATCTCTAGCGACCTCAAGTTCTCGAAACAGTGCATCGAGGCAGAGAAGAAAGCCCAAAGGATGTTAGGCTACATAAAGCGCCAGTTTGGATACCGTAACAAGGAGATAGTACTTTGTCTGTACAACTCCCTCGTTCGGCCGCACCTGGAGTAGGCCGTACAATTTTGGAGTCCTTCGTTTCGAAAGGACATCGCAAGGTTGGAACGCGTACAAGCTAGGGCAACCAAACTGATTCCTTCTATCCGACATTAAAGTTATGAGGATAGACTAAGGGAATTAAATCTGTTCTCGCTGGAAACCTGTAGACTGCGTGGTCAGCTCATCGAAGTTTTCAAAATACTTCGAGGGTTCGACAATGTTGACTACCGGGATATTTTCACACTGAGTGAGAACAGAACGCGGAATCACGGCTTTAAACTTGAACTGAAGCGTTACACCTGCAATCTGTGTGGAAATTTTTTACCTACAGTATCTGCGGTAAGTGGAATGCACTTCCAGTAAAAGTTGTCAACAGTGAATCTGTTGATCAGTTCAAGTCAAGACTAGACAAAGTCTTGAAAAGTGGCCGTTAAGGGATGCAAAACAATTGAGCAGCCATGTGCCCGCTCGATTGCTAGTCGAAAAGTACCCTCTTTGAATGGACCGTTAGGTCTCCTAGGGTACTCTCTTTCCTTGTAACTTCCTTGTGACTCTCTCCTTAAACTCTATCTCTCTCTCTGTTAGTACAAGGAATTTTATTGTATCATAAATGCCGAATACTTCCCTAAGGCTTTTTCTTCTACTCATTTGAGCAGAGATGTGCCCGCTCGACTGCTAGTCCAAAGGTACCCTCATTGAATGGACTGTAAGGTCTTCTAGGGTACTTTTTTTTCTTGTTACTCCTTGTTACTCTCTCTCCCTTCCCCCTTTATTTCCCTCCCATCTCTGTATCTCCCACTCTCTCCCTCCCTCTCCTTCTCTCTGCCTCTCTCCCGCAACTCACTTTCTCTCCCTCTGTTAGTACAAGGAATTTTATTGTATCATAAATGCCAAATACTTCCACAGTGCTGTTTCTTCTACCCAACTAGGTTGTAATCAAGAATCCTAAAGATATATTTCGCATTTTTCGGGACGAGTTACAATTATAATTAGATACACTCATTATCGATTCGAAGTTTCATGTAATAAATACCTTATATACCCAATTTGAACTAGGTAAATGACTTATTGCGTAAATTTTCCTAAAGTCCTAAATTAGAATTTTCAACCTATAATTACCTTAAAATTCTTCTGATCACTAATATTCGAAGCAAAAGTTTCCTAAAGCTGAACCATACAAATTAAGATCAGACTCATAATTACGGGCCTTCAATATATATATATATATATATATACAGTGGCGGCAACAAAAAAAGTGACATTGAATATTGGCAATAGAAATCGATACATAAAATCGCTTTCACGATTTTACTTGCCAACAAGCCAATGAAAAGGGGCGGGGCTTATGCCACGAGTGGATGACTCTCCTGAGCTAAGACAACAGAACTGCGCTTTATTGGAACTCACTGTCTCGTTTGAGCTCGTACAGTGAGGTTTTTGTGTACAACGCTCCAGCGTGCTGATTTCTTGCATTCGTGCCTACATTTGACGTGCTATAACTTCTGTGCAAGTGGATACAATGGGGCGGAAAAAGCTTTCTATGACAGAGAAAAGCCGTGCCTTGACCCTATTAGAGCAGGGAAAGTCTTTTATTGATGTAGCAGCAGATTTAGGAACCTCAAGAAATACGATTTATCGCCTAAAACGGGCAGCTGAGTTATTGCCACCAGGTACCATACCAAAGAGGAAGGAGGGCACTGGTGCAGCTAGGAAGACATCTCCAAGGACTGATAATATCCTAAGGCGTGAAGTGATGTCAGACCCTTCTGTAACCTCCGCTTCAATCAAGAAAAAACACCCAGACCTTCTCCAGAACGTCGCCCTCAGGACCATCCGTCATCGCTTACAGAAGGACTTAGGCCTACCGGCTCGCCGCGCTGCCAAGAAGCCACTTCTTACCAAGGCTATGAAGATGAAAAGGCTCAATTTTTGCAAGACCTATAAACATTGGACAGCTGCCCATTGGAAGAAGGTGATGTTCAGTGATGAGAGCACCTTTAGGCTGGTCAGAGGAGAGTCAAAGATCGTGCGTCGTCCCAGCAATGTGTCTCGGTATGACCCAAAATATACCGTGAAAACTGTGAAGCACCCTGATAGTGTGATGGTGTGTGGTGCCTTTAGTGGAAACAAGGGCAGAGGAGGTCTGTACTTCCTTCCCAAGAATGTAACCATGAGGGGGACTAACTATCTCGAAGTTTTGAAGCAGCACATGCTGCCATTTTGGGAAATTCATCGGTGTGAATTTTTCATGCATGATGGTGCCCCTGCTCACAGGTCCCAGTTAGTAAAAAGGTTCTTCAATGATAATAATATTAGTGTTTTGGAGTGGCCTGGTAATTCCCCGGACCTAAATCCTATTGGGAATGCTTGGAATCTGATGAAATCCAAAGTTCAAGAGACAGCATCCGGCAGCATCAAGGACCTGATAGAATCACTGAAGAAGATCTGGGTTACGATCGACCCCACCTACTTCGCAAACCTCGCTGAATCAATGCCCAATCGACTCAGAATGGTCATCAAGTGCAAGGGCAACATGACCAAGTATTAACTTTCATGAAATATTCATAATAAAATATGTAAGTTACATTTTTCTGTTTCATTTTCCCCGAATTGTCACATGTCACTTTTTTTGTTGCCGCCACTGTATATACGAGTATATGCTCTCATTTGTCAAGAGAATAAATCAATTGAACCGGGATAGGTTGGCCAAACATAAATACAGGGTTCTGAATGGGAAGATTCTGTGAAGCACTAGTTTGCACGTCATGGTTAATATTGAAAGGAGTGAGGCAACTTGTTCAAAGAGAAGAAGTGGAAGACAATAAAAAATAGGATGAAAGGAAAGTAGAAAAAGACAAAGGTTTTAGCATGACTATAATAATCTCAACTTTGAGTATTGTGTGTGTTAAGTTGCGTTAAATATTTACAAAGACAAAGTCGAATAATCAACACACGCTCTCAAAATTGCAAATTTAGAGCATTATTTGGACGATTAGAGAAGTCGAATTCTCTTTTGATGATTCCCTTCTGACGATGTAGAGATGCACAAATCTATTGGCGTAGTAGCAGGAAAAGGGTTCGCGAGAAGACTGATAATAATTAAAGGCTAGAAGTGGAGTACACCATAATTATATCATGAAATGAATAACTCACAAAGTAGCACGTGAGGTTCAAAATAATTGCAATGTCCCACGGGAAAAATGAAAAGGTACTTTTAAGTACTTTCGAACTTTATTCAGTTCATTCTCAAGGATATGAACTCGGATTTATAATTCCAAAGGTTTGAAAAATTATTATTCTCCGTCGGAGTTTCAATTAAGGTTGTTCTTCGCTTTAACTATTCATCATCATTAATACTCATCCCTACCTCCGAAAAAATAGAGAAATGGGCGTCCCTTTTCCCCATACAGATGCCATACAGTACAAATCAGCCATGATATGCCGCTCTCGAAAGTCTCCTTGTTATGATGACCATGTTGCGAGCTCATCCGCCCAGTCATAGTGCGGAGGAGAGCTACATTATAAGGCTTCTCGAACCACTAAAGGGACTTAATTAGAAAAACTATGGAAATAAGGAAACTGTATGGAAGGCAAAATGGTGAGAGCAGCTAATCGGCCCCATTCTATAAAAGAAAACTTCCCCTCACTTTCGCAGAAGGGAGCTGAATTATTAGATACATAAGAAGTAGAGACCAGAATAGAGCAAAAGAAATGGTTGTCTTGAAATGGTTGTCGAGGAGCGTGTTGCAAGCGTTCAATGAGTTACAATAACACTCTGCAGGAAGATGAAGGCCTCTTAAAGAAGTAACGTTATATAACAAGGATTAAAGCCTTTTAAAGCAGTTTACAAGTTTGAAAAAGATCGAATCCTTTAAAGAAGTTTTCTTCTTTGACAAGGGTAGAATTATTTTTAAAAAAACTATCGCACATTGACAAGGAATTAGGTCATTTAAATAAGTTTCCTAATATGCTAAGAATTGAAATCTTTAAGAACTTTTACACTATAACAAGGACTGATGCCTTTTAAAACACGTAAAAGGCCATGCCCACAACTCAGTTTTCCCTTGAAATACCAGAGATAATTCCCAAGAAGTGCTCAGTAGCGTTCCTGCTTCCGTGCGAGATTTTTTTTAATAAAAGGTATTTCAGTTATCAAACTCTTTCCTTCCATCCATATTTTTAGTTTCTGAAAGTATATAAACATACAATTAAATTTAAAATAATATATGTAAAAATTGTGAAATGTACCACCTGTGGTACATGTGGCATTTGGAAAGAATTCTGTCTGTACCACCGGTGGCGCATGTGGCCTTGAACGTGTTAATTAATTAACACGTTCAAGGCGCAAAAATTAAGCTTCCCAATTTCACAGGAATCGAAGCCTTCGAGTAAATTTACCTATTTGACAAGGATGGAGCCTTTTAAAGAAGTATAACAATTTTAAAATTAATTCAAGGCATTTTAAGAAGTGTCCTACATTCTCTACAATTGAAGCCTTTTAAATATATTTACCAATTATAAAAGGATCGAAGCCTTTAAAGAAGTTTCATAATTTGATAATGATTGAAGCTCTTTAATTAGCCTTTACAAATTTAATCAGATCGAATCCGTTGAAAGCAGTTTCCTAATATGACAAAAATAGAACTATTTGAAGAAGTTTTCTAAATTAACAAGGATAAAATCCTTTTAAAAGTGGAATGCAATTTGATGAGAATAGAGTCATTTAAAGAAGATTCTCAATTTGAAAACTATGGACTCCTTTAAATAAAACTTTCCATTTTTAAATGGGTAGAATCCAGTTAAAAAAGTTTCTCAATTTGATAGGGATCGAAAACTTTTAAAATTTCTTTTAATTTTAGAGGGATCGAAGTGTTCGTTTAAATTTCCTTATTTGACAAGGATCGAAGCTATTTGGAGAAGTTTTCCAATTTGACATGGATCCAAGTCTATTAAAGAAGTTTTCCACATTGACGACGGTTCAAGTCTCTTAAATATGTTTCTCAATTAAACAAAGTCCGAAGCAATTTTTTAGGTTGACGGTACTAGGCACGGACCAAAGTCCAACATCAGGCCGTGGCCAAATTGGAATACAAAAAGAGTTAGGAAACGGAAATCAAAAACATGGTAGAGTGTTAGTTTACTTTTCAATTAACTCTGTCAATTAAGGATACAGAGCTACAGCCACCCCATATGTGACATAACAGTCCATTTTAGAAACGAAGCAAAGGTTTAGAAAAGAAGTTTCGACCTCTAAACAGGCCACTCTGTTTCTTAAAGGGAGAGCTAGATCTTCCTTTGATGTGGAGTTTCCAAGAAAAAGTGGATATCAGGTTGGAACGAGAGTAATGTTTGATTTTAGTTTGTATATTAAAAATGACAAAACTTATGACCATGGAAATATTTAAACATAAACATAACCTACATTTCTTTGTAGAACGTCATTCCATCTGTCAACGAGCTTATGAATGCCACGGTAGTAAAATTCTTTAGGTTTTGCGGCAAAGTATGAATCCAACTATTTTTTTAACATCTTCTCCTGATAAGGAATAAAGCTTTGTAAAAAGTCTTGCTATTCGATAAGGATCGAAATCTTTTAAGTGAGTTTTCCCATTTTGACATGATTAAGCCTTTTAAAGATTTAAGGAGCATAGAAGCTTTTTAAATAAATTCCAAATATGAGAAGTATCGAAAACGTTTAAAGAAGTTTTCCACTTTGACAAGGATTGAAACTTTGTAAATAAATATCGCAATTTGATAAATAATGATTGAAGACTTTTAAATATTTTCCCAAATTGAAGAGGATCAAAGACTTTTAGAGCAATGTTAAAAACTGACAAGGATCTAAGCCTTTTAATTCAGTTTTATAATTTCCCAATTTTACAATGATCCAAATATTTTAAAGAGGTTTCCTAATTCGATAGGGTCGAATGCTTTCAAATAACTTTTTAATTTGACAATGATCGTAGCGTTTTAAAGAATATATAAAAAAATGGGACGGATCATCGCCTTTTAATTAAGTTTCCCAATTTGGCAAGCAACAAAGTATTCCAATTTGAAAAAGGATCATATGCTTTTAAAGTCTTTCTTAATTTGATAGGAATCAAAACCTTTTAAAGAAGAGTCACATAGTAAAAAGGATCAAATCCATTTCAACAGGTTTGTTAATTTTATCACAATCAATAGATTTTAAAGAAGTTTGCAAATATGACAAGGGTCGAAGGCTTTTAAAGAAGATTCCAAATTCAACAAGGATCCCTGGATTTTAATATACCTGTCAACTTGACAAGGATTAAAGTTTTTTTAAAGAATTTTACAAATTTCTTAAAGATCAAATCTTTTTAAAGAAATTTCCCAATTTGTCGATGATCAAATCCTTTTAAAGCAGTTTTATAATTTGTCAAAGATCAAATCATTTTAAAGAAGTTTCCCAAATTTTCAAAGATCAAATTTTTTAAAGAAATTTCACAATTTGTCAGAGATCAAATTCCTTCAAAGAAGTTTTCTAATTTGTAAAGATCAAATCTTTTTAAAGAAATTTCCAAATTTATCGATGATTAAATCCTTTTAAAGAAGTTTCAAATTTTGTCAAAGATAAAATAATTTCAACGAAGTTTTCCAATTTGTAAAGATCAAATTCTTTTCAAGAAGTTTGTCAATTTGTTAAAGATCAAAATTTTTTAAAGGAGTTTGCCAATTTGTAAAAGATTAAATGTTTTAAAAAAGTTTCCCAATTTTTCAAAGATCAAATCCTTTTAAAGAAGTTTCCCAATTTGTTAAGGGTGGAATGCTTTTAAAGAACTTCCTTGATTTCATAATGATGGAAACCTTTTGAGCAAGATTTTAAAATTGAGAAAGACAAAACCTTTTAAATAGGTTTGAAATTTGACAAGTATCGAACCCATTTAATTAGGCTTTCAATTCAACAAAGATTCAATGTTTTTAAAGATGTTTTTTTCTAATTTGAGAAGGATCGAAACCATTTAAAGAAGTTTCCTAAATTTATATGAATCGAGATTTTAAAAAAACAAACAAACTTCCAATTTGAAAAAAGACCACATGCTTTTAAAGCTTTTCTTAATTTGACAGGGATCGAAACCTTTTAAAGAAGACTCACATATTAAAAAGGATCAAATCCATTTTAATAGGTTTGTTAATTTTATCACAATCAATACATTTTAAAGAGGTTTGCAAATGTGACACGGCTCGAAGTCTTTTAATTATGTTTAGTAATTTAATAAAGTTCTAAACATATTAATTCAATTTCTCTATTGATAGCGGCATAACGACTCTAACAGGACTTTTGCAATATCTGGTACTTGTGCTTTAGTCATTCTAGGAATTTCTCTCCTTCCTACCCTTTTCTTTAGAACCCTCTTCACACGTTTCTTTATTGGCCGGTGGGTAATTTTGAAGGCTAGTCGTCGACCAGTTTGCATACGCTCATTACTCGTCGGTGCAGGATTGAGGGGTGGATGATCTTGGCTCCGTTTGTGGTGATAATTTAAACACGTCTTTACTCTTCACACCCTTATCTAAGCTGTCTGGCATAGCATGATATATAGAAGATTATGTACCCTCCATGCCCCAACACCTGCAGTTTACTATTCGGGCCCCATCGTGCCCAGGAATTCTGTAGTTATGTCTTCCGCTCGTTTTTCCTTTCTCTATGTCATTTTCTTTACGGAATTCTCCTCGTTGCTATTGCGCTTTAAATTCCAGAAGAAAAGTCACTTTTGCAACGAACCTTCAAATATGATATGATATTCATTAAATCAGTATCAATGTTAATGATATTTAGGGCATTGGATACAAAGTCTTGCTCGACAATTACTATTTATTAGCGTTTATTCTTTAGAAAAAAACTTTGTATTTAATCGTAGATGATTAAAAAGTAGTTGCGTCTAAACATTGTAGGAATTCAATGCTTACGCATCTTTTTTTCTGACCAAACACAATTTGTTTAATTTTCTTTCACACAAACAAGCTAAGATCTATTTCGGCAATTTTCTCAGAGTTGAATATTCATTCGTTTATCCCAGGGGTTTTCAATCTTTTTATGATAGTGGCACCCTATTTGCTATTTAGAAGCGGCCATGACACCCCAATATAAAATAATTTACGTGTAAATACTTAATTACGTGGAAGGCACTTCAATATTAACCACAACTGACATTTAACTTAATTTAATCTCAATACAAAATAAAAATTGAAAATAAATAAATATTATGTTTAAAAGAGTTTAATGGGAAATTTGAGCTTGATGAGTATCACATAATTCTTTAATATTGGGATGTTTAGATGACAAGGAAACTCTCATTTCTTCGTCCACTGTCTGCAATCTTTCTCCTTTCGTTGTTTTTATGTTACACAATGCAGAGAAAATATTTATAAAATAATTTCAAGTGTTACTAGATTTTTTTGGGGGAAAATGTTCGAAATACTCGTACATATTCGTTTGCAATTTAGGCATTTTAAAAATGATTTCTTTCTCGCTCCCACAGCACCCCGGTTGAAAACCACTGGTTTATGCGTTCAAAGTCAAAGACCTTTTTGAAATTGGAGCAAATAAGATCAACTCCTTCTCAGGGTCACTGTCTGAAACCGAACTAACTGCCATAAGTCAGATTGAATTGGCTTAAGTTTTCGAGAATCTTTAATCATTGCTTTTCAAAGTCTTCTGATTGAAGATGTCACGTTTAGTGGACTCTAATCGCACGTCAAAGGATTTATTAACAAATGCAGCTACCGATTTTGCCATATCTTTCCGTAGATGACGTGGCCACACCCTATCCTCTTTGGAGGTTTGTTCATTTACATTTATTCCTGTTCAGGAGCAACAACATAGATGGTTCGAAGCTGTTTCTTGGTCTAAAACCAATATTTTCCAGGCTTGGGCAACATTGATCGATATTTTCTTTGATAAACACAAAATTGACAGATGAAGATTTCTGCATTGTTTTTAAGAAACTTAGGGTACCAGTTTCGTTCTTTGATCGTCCATTGTTTGACGCCAAATTTCGATTTGATATTTTAACTTCTTGTGCGCGAGATTCCTTTGCTAAGATATCTTTCAATTTCCCTCCGCCCCGATTTTAGCTGCGAGGCGGAGGGGTGCGTAATCTAACGGAGGGAAACTAGAATATACGCAGTGATGGTATCCAGGTAGTAGAGCAATGATTTAGACACCAGGGACCAGAAAACACCGCATCAGAGACCCCTGGGGAACAGTCCCCATCCACACCAAGCAAGTAACTGCATATAATAGACAAATCTAATAGCCCTAAAAATAACTGTAGCAATTGGGTATTTAAACCTTCCCATTGGTCTAATGGATAGAGTCACTTGCTTGGTGTAGATGAAGAGCAGCCTTCACCCCAGGGGTCCAAGATGCAGTGTGAAGGAGGCTGCATCATTGCTATACTAACCACAAACCAGGAAGGTTAATTTTTGAAGAGGCAGGGAAGCTTGGAGAATGATACTAGTCTACAGTACTGATACGTTATCGAAAATAGTATCCTTGAATAAACAACTCCAGCTAGGGTAGTTGTTTTCTTAATGTGGTTTTAACAAGTGTTGTCATCAGCACTACAGAAAGAAGAGACAAACCGTGTTATCTTCGCTATAGACAGGAGAGACGCCCTTGTCATCAACGCTATAGAAAAGAGAGACAAACGTTGTAATCAGTGCTACAGAAAGAAGAGACAAACCTTGTCGTGAACACTACAAAGAGAAGAGACAAGCCTTTTATCTTTACTACAGACAGGAGAGAGAAACCTTGTCATCAACGCTACAGAAAAGAGAGAAGAGACTCGTTATCAAGGTTACAGACAGGAGAGACAAACCATGTCATCAACGCTATAGACAGGAGAGACATACCTTGTTATCGACGCTATAGACAGAAGAGAAAACCCTTGTCATCAACGTTAGAGACAGAAGAGACAACCCTTGTCATCAACGTTACAGAGAAAAGAGAGTAAACTTGTCATAAACTTACAGAGATAAGAGAAAAAACTCATTCTTTTTGTGACATACAGAAGAGACAACCCTTAACATCAAGGCTACAGGCAGTAGAAACAAACTTTGTCATCAAGACTACGGAGAGAAGAGACAAACCTTGTTATCTTCGCTATAGACAGGAGAGACAAACCTTATTATCAACAATATAGACAAAAGAGACAAATCATGTCATCAAAGCTACAGACAGAAGAGACAAACCTTTTCATCAACACTACAGAAAGAATAGACAAACCTCGTTATCTTCGCTACAGAGAGAATAGAAAACCTTTGTAACAAGGCTAAAGATAAATATAGAGAAACCTTGTAATCAATGTTACAGAGATAAGAAACAACCCTTGTCATCCACGCTAAAAACAGAAGACATAAATCTTGTCACCAACACAAGAGAGCGAAGAGATAAACCTTGTTATCTTTACTACAGACAGGAGAAATAAACCTTGTCACCAACCCTAGAGAAAGCTGAGGCAAACTTTGTTATCTTCGCTACAGACAGAAGAGACAACGTTTGTCATCAACGCTACAGACAGAAGAGAAATACCTTGTCAGCACGACTAGAGAGAGTGGAGACAAACCATCTTATCTTCGCTACAGACAGGAAGGACAAACATTGTCTTCAAAGTTATAGACAAAAGAGAAAAATCTTGTCATCAAAGCCACAGACAGAAGAGACCAACCTTGTCATCGACACTGCATAGAGAAGAGACAAGCCTCGTTATCTTTGCTACAGACAGAAGAGAAAAAGCTTGTTACAAGGATAAAGACAAGAGAGAGAAACCTTGTCATCGATGCTACAGAGAGAAGAGACAACCTTTGTCATCCACGCTACAGATAGAAAAGACAAACCTTGTCATCAACGCTACAGAGAGGAGAGGCAAACCTTGTCATCAACGTTACAAACAGGAGAGACACCTTGACATCAACGCTACAGACAGATGAGACAAACTTTGTTATCAATACAAATAGGAACGCAATATTCCGCGTGCTTTGGAAACCTTTAGAGAAGAGGCGTGGCGACAAATAGCAAATGGGAGTAGTCCTCAAGACAAAATGGATAGAACTAAGTGTACTACCGGGCGGAGAGTTTCGCCAAAAGTTTGAAATAGTTTCCTGGCACTAAAACCAGGACACTTCCGAGGACTGCCTTGAATTAAATAGATGATAGTAACTCGGGTAGACTCTAAAATCACACGTATAGGCGCACCTAGCAAAACGGGCAGCATATCTATGGAGTCAACCAGCACCAGAATCAACAACATGCGAAAGTAAATTAGTGACCAGAGTGCTTGATTATGTCTACCATTCTCAGTAGACATGTGAATGTGAAGAGATAAATCTCACACTCATCGTATAACTTTGAATAAACGAAAGAGTAATAAAATAACAAAACAGCAGTACTCTTAGCATTCCTTTACGGCGGAGTCGAATGATACAGACTGGAAATATGTATCTCGCAGGTGAGATGCCTGATAAAGGCAAGGAACGGGTACAATTCTACCACTTCTCAGACGAAACATATTCAAGAAAAGATCCAGGTTCGTGTCCTACGAAAGTAGACGGAGTGCACCACTCTCCTCTTGGTTCCCTTAATCTTAAACAATGCAGTTCAGCATAACAAGAATTTCGGAGGCCAATGCAGACGGCACTCCAAACTGGCCTTCTGAACTACTTCCCAAGAGATCATAAAGTTGCCCTCGTAGAGCACAGGAGAACATCTTTTATTAGCACCGACGTAATACCTTTGACACTGAAGGTAATTGTAGTGATAATAGAGGTATTCATCTACAATATTACCCTCTTCTTGGCTTACGGGCATAGAGAGAACGTTACTTACACGAAGGTGGAAACGACGATCTCGCGAAAACTCAATAAAACAGTAAACATACTTCCCTACATTTTAAAATTCCACGCGATTGTGTCTATTGGATTATCATAGCATTTCTATAAGTCGAAAAATACGATGACGAAGTATTGCTTACGAAATATGACCTCGCAGACTGCCCCCTCCAGGATGATACCGTTACATGAATGGTGAGCAGAGGGAAACTCACTTATGGAAAACGAAGTGCTGAATGTTTCTGCGCCCCCAGAGGTGAAGTCTAGTTGATAGACTTCAACACCCTGCATTGAGTTTTGAATGGGCGTATCTAGGCACGAGAATTAACATAAAACGATAACAACAGTTTCAGCAATTGACACGGTGCCTGGGATAATTGCCCAGTCTTCCTGGATAACGGGAAGTGGAGATCATGGTCAATGTATCCTGAATCCTTATAAAACGTATCCATACCTTTGAAAGGACAGCCACCTTATTGAGTGGTGACACGCATACACATCTTTCGGCAAAACTCTATCATACAATCCTGATCTCAGACATGATCAACCAAAACACGAACATTAATTCTTATGCGTGTAAACGATCAGCGACGAATCAATATTGCAGAAGTTTTCGTTATTTGTTAGAGTTAGCCCAAAACCAATGTCCAGGATCATCCTGAAACCGTTCTGCCAGCAGCCTTCGTATGAATGGTTCACAATGTATCAGTAGAGAAATCTGGTACTAAATGTAAAAGATGTTCCTCGAATTTTATATATAGGAGAGATTAATACTTTTGAGGAGGAGGGTTGGTGAAAGAATGCACATACCTCAACCATAAAACCAAACAAGACTAGAAGACATCAACGGCTGATTAGACGGATGAAGTTGCTTCCAAACTCAACGCTGTGAAGGCGAATGGAAGATGCAGCGGAGCAATCGGCTTCAGTTGTCTTTGTTGCCTTCCCATTGGAATCAGCTATTTAATCTGCGAAGGACCCTGTGTTTCTTGAAGTGCAACAAGATGTACACAAACAAAAACACGCACGTGCGTTTTCGTCCGGTAGGCCAGCCAACTCCAACGTCTCTCGGCGATCGGGAAACTGCGAAGGGAGCCGGTATGTGATATCTGAAACCTACTAGTCAAGAACCGGCTCGATACCAGTGAATACTGATTAATTCGCTCGATAGGACAGATGCAGAATGAAGACTATCTTCCTCAATTTGCCATCAATAGCTACAACAGTATATATTTTTCCCATAGTCTCTAAGAAATTTTTTATAAGAGAACAACTTACCAATATGATACTCGTATTGGTGTATCAGTAAAAGATACAGGACAAAGATCACTCAAGTTATGTAATTCGAAGTGTAATTAGAACCCAAACACGAGAAGCGACTCTATGTTTGTGGATGAGGGAGAGGGAATTATAAAGAGGGTTTTTCGTTAATAGATTTACATTTTCTTAAAACTTAATATCCCTTATGCATGGAGAATTTAGAGGGACGCAACTAATCGTTTATCTAATTCCAAAAGCGACACAAAATATTGTATTATGTTTGTTCGTGTTAAGTTACCTCTTAGTTGTTTGTCGCCGTTAGACAAACCATTACCATTTTTGCTCAAAAGATTGTTAAATATTCAACGTTGTTGCATATTTATAATAATATTTTGTCAAATTAATTTCTTTTCTCATTAACAAGTCTTTTTATAGTAATATTCATTCTATTTTAATTATATTAGCTCACATATTGCCTTGATGCTCCTTCCTTGAAGATGGCCTGAAAGATCACGGGAATCAAAAGATGAGGGAGACTATCTGATTGGCCGACTAGCCATTCTGTTTAAATTTTCTCTAAAGAAATCCATTTTGCAAAGGTAAAACTACACTTGTACTTCTAAAATCAAGGTCAACAGAAATAAGTTGCATACTCTCAATTATTCTGATTTATGACCTTACGACCTTCAAAACTTTCAATAATTCCCGGACTAACCTTGGGAGGACCTTGGCAATTATATCATTTGAAAAAAAACAACATAAGGTTTTCAAATTTAGTTAGAATCGGCCCAATAGTTACGATGTTATTGCCAAAAAAAACTCATTGAAAAGTAAAATGCCTACCATTCAACCGACCGACCTACGTACCGCCATAACAACCTCTAGAGTCGCGTGCACGCCACTAATAAGCGACAGGGAAGAAACAAGAAATGTAAAAACATATTAGACTCTTATAAGCATCGTCTAAAATATTTAAAAATCCCAACTAGATTAACACAAGAACTAGGCTGTAATGAGGCGGAGGAATAGAAGTTGTCCAATAATTTATTGGATCGAGATAAAGAATAATAAATACCCGTTAACATGAGATCCGTAGACGCGACAACACCTGTTCATTTCTATGAACACTACATTAACAAAGATTTAATAAGACATATAAATATATTCTTTACACGCAATATGGTCATTTACGCATCACTCACTCATAGGAAAATAGTAGGACAAGGAGATTCGATCACCTCCAAACTGATTACAGTAGCTATCGATAAGATTTTCAAGATTTGGGGCTGCGAACAAAAAGGAATCGGTATTTAATACAGGGTGGCCCTAAACTCTGGACACATAAGCTAAATATATATTTTCAATTAAAAGAAATGAGCTAAACTTTATTTCATTTTGACTACATTTGTTTTAATTTAAATATCAATAAATAACATCTTAAATGTGATTTCCGCCATTTGTGATGGAAAGTTTGATGTGCTTTGCGAGATTCACCCGATGAATACGATGCATTCACTTCAAATTTCAGTCACTTTAAGCACATTAATTTATGAGGCGCTGTTCCCTTAGGTGTCTCATATTTTTTTCATTCTGTACACCTTCTCCTTTAGCACACCACAGAAAAAGAAATCAAGGTGGATAAGATCTGATGAACCAGAAAATCATTGTGATATTTCCTGTGTTCAGACCTAGGGACACCCTATAGAAAGAACTATTAGAATCGATTATGAAATTTGACAGCGGATAGATACAATGCGAGTAAGCAGAACAGCTTGTGACTCCTAATAGGAGCATAAAAAAGGACAGGAGCATGGAAAATGGAATCACGTGAATAACAAAGCCATAATTAGAACAGCATGTGCCTCCTGATGAGATCGTGAAGAAGAAACTCAATAGAAGAAACAAAATTAGACCGGAGAGCGGCAAGAAAGCTTAGGTACATCTTCAGAAGCTTCTATGCTTAGAATCAAATGTGTGATCAATGCACTTTACCAGTTATAAGCTGACACATGAAGACAACTTAGTGAAACCTGAAACAAATACATATTATGAATGACCCACAGGTAACATACAATAAATACCTGGATCAGAATAGAAGTACGAATGATGGATATATTAAAAGAATTAAATTTCTGAAGTGGAAATGGGCAAAACACATTGCTACAAAAACAAAAAAACAAACAGATGTGTGAAAAAGTTCTAGATTGGAGACTGTTGTTATACATGGAGAGATAGAAAATACACCACCATAGAGTCGAAGGATGGAATTATCTCAATTGAAGGAGAAATGCACGAACTCAATTGCATAGGTGCTACGGCTGTTACCACAAATTGACTATCTCTTTTATTTTTTATCACGCGTGATGGTGTTCGCATCTTTCCAGACATAGAGTACGAGCTTTTTGGTCCATATGTTAAGAATGAAGTTATGCGTTTTGCGAACCTCCATATTTATAGACTTCAGCCGGAATGCCATCGAATCACGTTATCGGTCGGATTTACAAGTAAAGTTCGCACTTAATTAAGCCTATGGCCCCTGTTGAACTCTTCTCTTTAAATGAATTTTGTTACTAGCATCTAATTTAGATCGGCTTGGCGGACAATAATATAATCACTCGTTCTCTTCGCTGATTTTGGATACATTTTTCAGTGTTCTTTGCCTCTTCTTCTAAAATGTTATTTCCTGCTTCCTTAATTTTTATTGTATCACTTACTGCCCGTATGTTTCTAAAATCGCCTTGCATCTATTTTCTCGATGTGTTCATCACATTTCTCTTTCTATTTCTTGTAAATTAGTGGTACTAATGCTCTTTTCTGTCTCCCGAGTACGTTTTATGCCTTCCTTGATGAATCCAATATTCAATTTTTTGCCGCACGGCTGACATCATCGCTCAATTCGACCATTTCTGGTGTCCATTTAAATTTTTGGATGGTTTGAAACGAGTTATTGCGATTGCCTTCTTCTCTGCCTCTTTGAGTTTCTTCTCTAATCATGCAAATCCTCGTGGATTTCCTCTAGAGTGGCTTCCCTGAGCGGGTGAAGTACATACGTCTGAAGTAATTCTTTGTACTTATCACAATCTGCTCTGTGGTGTGCCTTTCATTTCATCCAAGTGACTTTTATAGGTTGCTTGTTTATATGTATTAGAGTTGCAGTATAGTCACTACAAGGCACCTCTACTGGATCCATAAAATAGTTAAAAGAGGAGATCTTTGGTTTTGTAGCAGATTCTCTTTCATAGGTATGTAGGGAAGTTGAGTCCCAGCCCATCAAATGGCTGGTGTCCTAATGATAAATAGATTAGTAAAGTTTTGCACCGGTAATTGAGGGCGCCTGGTTGGCTGATATCCTGTTGCGGCAAAAATGTTGTTTAATTCGATTTGAACTTCTATTGCTATATAGGCATCTTCAATCCCTTGTACTGTTTTGAACTGCTATCCTTGCTTGATAGCTATTGCAGCTCGGTAGTGTGTCTCTCCTGAAGGATTCACATTCATATTCACTTCTTCAACCTCAAAGGGATTTAAACTAGCCGACTCCAGTCATTCATTTTAACAAAGGTCAAGTTCAAAATAAAGTTATTTTATTAAGTTGTTTATAAATTCAAATACGAACTTATTTGGTGAACATCCACATCAATGAACTCAAATCTCGGATTTGGATTTAGGCAAGAGAAGAAATATTTCTTCTTAAAAGAACTGGTCACTCCTGCTTCAATCAAAAGAAAACCACCTTCTCTCACCGCCACAACCCGCTTCTTCTTCTCTCGCTACATACCTATACTACGGCTTTTCCTCAACAAAGATTCAACTGTTGTTTTCTCGCTCTAGTTTGCCCTTCCACCTTAACTTTTCCTTTTCTGTCATCTCTCATTCTATTTCCTATGCAGTTGCACTTCGTCCCATACTCAACACGCTCAGCTACCTGGTCTTTATCCACATATACGTGCCCTTATTAAATTTATCCTGTAAATTTATTTTGCAGTTTATAAAACGTTTGCAACTACTAATAATATTATTTTTAATATACCACCTCAATATTCGCTGTAGTAAAGTTCAATTTCCAAGTAGTTTTATTGTTCTAAACCTGAAGAAGGGCAGTGAGCCAGAAACGTTGTTTCTAAAGAATAATAATAATGAATACTACCTTATTCTGGGGCTTGGGATTCATCTTGAAGATTTTATATATATATATATATATATATATATATATATATATATATATATATATATATATATATAGTCATATGAGTTGCTGCTGACCAGTCTAATCTTCAATTTCACGGTGAAGGTAAGGACACATAGGAGGCTGAGGTACATGTGATTTATTTATGGAACAACGTTTCGGGCGTATCACCCATCTTCAGGTTCTAAAACATAAATTAATCTAATACAGTTAAAGAATATTAAAAATATTAAAAATAATTAGGTTATGGCTATGTAGGTAAATCAAAAATTAGAAAATAACTCAGGAATTAAAAAGTCAAGAGAATCAAATTATCAATCTAATATAACACTATTGAAACGAAAAAAACTCACAAAAACAAAAGTAAATAATTACAGTATAATATTGCTTACCGATAATTCAGGAATTTAAAAAGCAAGAGAATCAAATTATTAATCTAATGTAATCACTATTGACACGAAAAAAAAAGAAGCAAAAACACAAAAGTAAAAAAATTACAGTATAATATTGCTTACCGATGAAGTTCAGGAGAAATCACAAAGTGAAGAAATTATAAAGGATGTGGCTTAAAGAAGGATAGGAATTTGATTGGTTGGTTGTTAAATAAGAGAAGGTTGGTTGGTTGTTGAATGAGGTAATTAAAATTAAGAAATAAGAAGAGGAACAGCGGTATTATCTATGTTGAGTGTAAGAGATTTTGTACGTATTAGTAGGGATTCCAAAATTCTTAGACTATATTCATTGTTATTATGACCAATTATTTTGAAGTTATCTATGGAACATTCTGTCTTGCATTGTATACTATGATTTCTAATTACAGAAGCTTCCTTCTTAGACAATATTTTTCCAGTGCGATGGCTTATTCCCATGTGAGAACAAAACCTCTCTTTCAAAGAGCGAACCGTACTACCAATATAGGTTCCTTGCAAACAACAAGGACAAGTAAAAGCATAAACAACACGACTGCTCATTTCTAGAGGAAGTTATATATATATATATATATATATATATATATATATATATATATATATATATATATATATATATGGTGCGGTTAAGGTAATGGCCTAATTAGACAACTGCTCTGCTTCAGGTCCAGCAGGTGATCCTATCCTCCTTGAACTGGAAGATAACACTTAGGGATGACCCATCCCTAAGTGTTATCTTCCAGTTCAAGGAGGATAGGATCACCTGCTGGACCTGAAGCAGAGCAGTTGTCTAATTATGCCATTACCTTAACCGCACCAATTTGTCTTGGATATTTTTCCATATATATATATATATATATATATATATATATATATATATATATATATATATATATATATATATTAAAGGCCTAAAGAAATGAAAACTGGTAACACAACTCGTAAAAACGCTAAGGAAATTATTATTAAGTGTACTATTAAAGCTTAAGAAAAAAATGGGAAATATAGTAACATAAAAATAGAGGCAAACTATTTTAACTGTTATAAGAAAATGAATAAAAGAGTTGGATTCGAACCTGTGTTATTAAACGCTCTTCACTAAAATGACCACGACACTCATCGCTAAAGCTACCATCTTCAAATAAAACATTCTATAGAATATACTCCACCTTTTTCCCTTGTTTATTGTGGACTAACATTTTATATAAAGTGGATTCATACCTAAAATTTACAAAGATATTAAGTTACCTTACTTTGGGCAAACTGGTAAATCTTTATCTACTAGAATTTACCAACATAAGTATAATATTAGAAGAGTTGAAATAAACAGCGCTTTATTTTTACATTTATCTGAAATTAACCACCCCATCGACTGGAATTCTGCAAAATTCCTTTATCATTCCGCAAAATTCCTTTATCATTCCGCTGATTTCACAAAAAGAAATATTGTTGAGTGTTCCTTAATTGGCATCTTACCAAATATAAATATTTACCCTAGCTTATTTAAACTCGACCCTGTTTTAAAATTACTTGTACTAAATGACAAAACTTCATAAGGCAGCCTGTTGTCAGTCTTTATTAGTATAATATCATTCGCATTGCTTCCCCCACCACGTGTCTCTGCTGTAACTGTGGATTTACTCTTAGCCCTAAATGTTTTCGCCCTAATGATAATCCTTTAAAATGTTTTTTTTTCACCCACCATATTCCATTCATATATGTACATAGGGTTGTTATGTGTATATCGTTTTAGGGATGAATATGTCTGAAATTAGTTACCTATTCTTCTTTTTCTTGGTATTTTTCTGTCTTGTTTTTGTGTTTTCTATTGGTTTGTACTATGTAATGGGCGTTTCCTTCGTATCTTTGTACCCTATATAAGGTTTTCTTCTCCGTTTTCATGCTATTCCTTGAAAATGAACTTGCAAATATAATTCGAAAGTGCTTGGATTCATCTTTTCATTTTCCTGTGGGTTAATTTTTATAAATATATATATATATATATATATATATATATATATATATATATATATATATATATATATATATGATAGAAAAGGAAGGAAATTGTCAACGCCGATTTCTTTTGCGAGCGATCTTTTCAGGGCACTGAAATGAATATAGACTTGTTAAGAAAGTTCATTGAGAGGAATGCTTATCGTAGCTATATAGGTTTAATTTTAATTGAAGTCTTTTTTCTAAACAAAATAAAAGACGCGTAGGAGAGAAATATTTTACAATAATATCATTTATCAGTTTTGAAAAAAATTAAGGAAGGGAGAGAAGAGGAGAAATTGCGAATACTAATCTGGGAGCCTACTTGCAACTGTCTCCGAACAACGTACGAGTATCATGGTTTCCACAATGACGTCATGAAGTCAGACACGACATCCCAGCTAAACTCCAAACCCGCATATATATATATATATATATATATATATATATATATATATATATATATATATATATATATATATATATATATATATATATATATATATATATATTTATAAAAATTAACCCACAGGAAAATGAAAAGATGAATCCAAGCACTTTCGAATTATATTTGCAAGTTCATTTTCAAGGAATAGCATGAAAACGGAGAAGAAAACCTTATATAGGGTACAAAGATACGAAGGAAACGCCCATTACATAGTACAAACCAATAGAAAACACAAAAACAAGACAGAAAAATACCAAGAAAAAGAAGAATAGGTAACTAATTTCAGACATATTCATCCCTAAAACGATATACACATAACAACCCTATGTATATGAATGGAATATGGTGGGTGAAAAAAAAACATTTTAAAGGATTATCATTAGGGCGAAAACATTTAGGGCTAAGAGTAAATCCACAGTTACAGCAGAGACACGTGGTGGGGGAAGCAATGCGAATGATATTATACTAATAAAGACTGACAACAGGCTGCCTTATGAAGTTTTGTCATTTAGTACAAGTAATTTTAAAACAGGGTCGAGTTTAAATAAGCTAGGGGAAATATTTATATTGGGTAAGATGCCAATTAAGGAACACTCAACAATATTTCTTTTTGTGAAATCAGCGGAATGATAAAGGAATTTTGCAGAATTCCAGTCGATGGGGTGGTTAATTTCAGATAAATGTAAAAATAAAGCGCTGTTTATTTCAACTCTTCTAATATTATACTTATGTTGGTAAATTCTAGTAGATAAAGATTTACCAGTTTGCCCAAAGTAAGGTAACTTAATATCTTTGTAAATTTTAGGTATGAATCCACTTTATATAAAATGTTAGTCCACAATAAACAAGGGAAAAAGGTGGAGTATATTCTATAGAATGTTTTATTTGAAGATGGTAGCTTTAGCGATGAGTGTCGTGGTCATTTTAGTGAAGAGCGTTTAATAACACAGGTTCGAATCCAACTCTTTTATTCATTTTCTTATAACAGTTAAAATAGTTTGCCTCTATTTTTATGTTACTATATTTCCCATTTTTCTTCTTAAGCTTTAATAGTACACTTAATAATAATTTCCTTAGCGTTTTTACGAGTTGTGTTACCAGTTTTCATTTCTTTAGGCCTATATATATATATATATATATATATATATATATATATATATATATATATATATATATATATATATATATATATATATATATATATATATATATATATGGAAAAATATCCAAGACAAATTGGTGCGGTTAAGGTAATGGCATAATTAGACAACTGCTCTGCTTCAGGTCCAGCAGGTGATCCTATCCTCCTTGAACTGGAAGATAACACTTAGGGATGGGTCATCCCTAAGTGTTATCTTCCAGTTCAAGGAGGATAGGATCACCTGCTGGACCTGAAGCAGAGCAGTTGTCTAATTAGGCCATTACCTTAACCGCACCATATATATATATATATATATATATATATATATATATATATATATATATATATATATATATATATATATATGATAGAAAAGGAAGGAAATTGTCAACGCCGATTTCTTTTGCGAGCGATCTTTTCAGGGCACTGAAATGAATATAGACTTGTTAAGAAAGTTCATTGAGAGGAATGCTTATCGTAGCTATATAGGTTTAATTTTAATTGAAGTCTTTTTTCTAAACAAAATAAAAGACGCGTAGGAGAGAAATATTTTACAATAATATCATTTATCAGTTTTGAAAAAAATTAAGGAAGGGAGAGAAGAGGAGAAATTGCGAATACTAATCTGGGAGCCTACTTGCAACTGTCTCCGAACAACGTACGAGTATCATGGTTTCCACAATGACGTCATGAAGTCAGACACGACATCCCAGCTAAACTCCAAACCCGCATATATATATATATATATATATATATATATATATATATATATATATATATATATATATATATATATATATTTATAAAAATTAACCCACAGGAAAATGAAAAGATGAATCCAAGCACTTTCGAATTATATTTGCAAGTTCATTTTCAAGGAATAGCATGAAAACGGAGAAGAAAACCTTATATAGGGTACAAAGATACGAAGGAAACGCCCATTACATAGTACAAACCAATAGAAAACACAAAAACAAGACAGAAAAATACCAAGAAAAAGAAGAATAGGTAACTAATTTCAGACATATTCATCCCTAAAACGATATACACATAACAACCCTATGTATATGAATGGAATATGGTGGGTGAAAAAAAAACATTTTAAAGGATTATCATTAGGGCGAAAACATTTAGGGCTAAGAGTAAATCCACAGTTACAGCAGAGACACGTGGTGGGGGAAGCAATGCGAATGATATTATACTAATAAAGACTGACAACAGGCTGCCTTATGAAGTTTTGTCATTTAGTACAAGTAATTTTAAAACAGGGTCGAGTTTAAATAAGCTAGGGGAAATATTTATATTGGGTAAGATGCCAATTAAGGAACACTCAACAATATTTCTTTTTGTGAAATCAGCGGAATGATAAAGGAATTTTGCAGAATTCCAGTCGATGGGGTGGTTAATTTCAGATAAATGTAAAAATAAAGCGCTGTTTATTTCAACTCTTCTAATATTATACTTATGTTGGTAAATTCTAGTAGATAAAGATTTACCAGTTTGCCCAAAGTAAGGTAACTTAATATCTTTGTAAATTTTAGGTATGAATCCACTTTATATAAAATGTTAGTCCACAATAAACAAGGGAAAAAGGTGGAGTATATTCTATAGAATGTTTTATTTGAAGATGGTAGCTTTAGCGATGAGTGTCGTGGTCATTTTAGTGAAGAGCGTTTAATAACACAGGTTCGAATCCAACTCTTTTATTCATTTTCTTATAACAGTTAAAATAGTTTGCCTCTATTTTTATGTTACTATATTTCCCATTTTTCTTCTTAAGCTTTAATAGTACACTTAATAATAATTTCCTTAGCGTTTTTACGAGTTGTGTTACCAGTTTTCATTTCTTTAGGCCTTATATATATATATATATATATATATATATATATATATATATATATATATATATATATATATATATATATATATATATATATATATATATGGAAAAATATCCAAGACAAATTGGTGCGGTTAAGGTAATGGCATAATTAGACAACTGCTCTGCTTCAGGTCCAGCAGGTGATCCTATCCTCCTTGAACTGGAAGATAACACTTAGGGATGGGTCATCCCTAAGTGTTATCTTCCAGTTCAAGGAGGATAGGATCACCTGCTGGACCTGAAGCAGAGCAGTTGTCTAATTAGGCCATTACCTTAACCGCACCATATATATATATATATATATATATATATATATATATATATATATATGATAGAAAAGGAAGGAAATTGTCAACGCCGATTTCTTTTGCGAGCGATCTTTTCAGGGCACTGAAATGAATATAGACTTGTTAAGAAAGTTCATTGAGAGGAATGCTTATCGTAGCTATATAGGTTTAATTTTAATTGAAGTCTTTTTTCTAAACAAAATAAAAGACGCGTAGGAGAGAAATATTTTACAATAATATCATTTATCAGTTTTGAAAAAAATTAAGGAAGGGAGAGAAGAGGAGAAATTGCGAATACTAATCTGGGAGCCTACTTGCAACTGTCTCCGAACAACGTACGAGTATCATGGTTTCCACAATGACGTCATGAAGTCAGACACGACATCCCAGCTAAACTCCAAACCCGCATATATATATATATATATATATATATATATATATATGGGATATTTGGTTTGGCAATAAACGTGAAAGGGGACATTGTATTTACTCAGTTTTTATTATTTGGCATCTTATTCATGTTTTGAATACTCCTTTATCTGCAGTAAATCATCTCCCATGGACAGTCATTCTTCCAATGTTTTTTGCCGTAATTAAACTCTATTTTTTACATTCGGCTTTAATTCATTGCTGGTGACAATTGATAGGTAACTTTGACGTCATTCATTTGTTGAGACTAATAAACCATTCTATAGATTGGTACTTTCTATCTTGTAAGTCTACATATTTCTATTTGTTTTCCTTCTGCTAAACTCTGCAAGAGGACCTGTCTTTCCTGTAGAACGGCTGCAAACTCAGAAAAATTGTTTGCCCTCCCCGTTGTTCGTACTTCTTACGGAGTATAATCACTATTGGTATATAATGAATGTTGCAGGTGATTTTGTCTAAATATAAACAACGCTTCATATTTTTTACTCCGAATGAAGATTTAGATTGATCGATTAATGTTTTATCATTCATGAGCTAAAAATCTGAAATGTAGGGAGAAAAATGAACACTTAACCATTCTATCTCATTTCTTAGAGCCCAAATGAATTATGCGGCTTTCTTAGAGGGAAAACAATTTTGTACTCGACCTCTACCTTTAGAATAATTTACAAAGATCAAAGAGTACTACTAAGTAAATATGATTAATTTCTAGAGTGTCTGACAAAATCAACACGTGTAGGGATATTCCTAGTGGCTGCTCAGCTAATGTGCGGTCGGACCTTGTAAAGATGAGGCATACAAAGTTTTTTTCGACTTTAATATAACCTAACCTAACCTAGGTGTATCAGAATGAGGTCAAATGGCGACCACGTGCCCTTCTATACTCACGTGGATCCTGAGATTACCGCATGGAACTGAAAAAGCATGGCTGACCTGGGCAAGGATGGGGCCGACGCCGTTATCACATGTCCAAGCTGTATTTGCCTAGGGACCGATATCCTCGTCCCCCACGGTCACCTCTCCGCTAGCATTCTGGCTTTCCTCTCAAAGATTGAAATCCGTTGGACATTCCAACGAACGTTATTACGATTCTCTCTTCCCTCGAAGGAGTCGCCGACTTTTCCCCAAATTGGCGCGCGCGTTTGGAGCCACCTCTCCAGGCGCCTATATAACGATTCGACTGAGTTTAGAGAGCAGCACTGTTAGACTTCCTTCTATTCCGACGAACGAGCTAAAGGACGCTCTCCTTCTTCCCCCTTCAGCGGGATTTCGATTCAATTTGAAGACTAAATCGATCCGTGAACTCTGCCTTAGTCAATCGGCAAGCTTCGACATCAGTGAACTCTGTCATAGCCAATCGGCAAGGACTAGTCGCCAAGGATTCCAAACTCCAAAGGCGACAAGTGCTCCCTCGTCTGAAGCAAGAGGTAAACCGACTTCTTCTGTCACATTCACTGTACCCCAACTGGCCCCTTTTCGGCAACGATCACATGAAGTAATCGTAATCGTTGCCGCCAGCAGATTGATCTTCAATCTGGCTTGCCCAATTGCCCCATTATTTGTGTGAACGCCCAATTTAAAATCCCACTTTAACTCACCAAACTGAATCTGACCCCTTTAATCCCTTAATTAACCTACCTGATCGCGTGTGAACCTTTAACCCGTCTGGGCGACCATTCCCTTCAAACCCAATTTTTATGTAAATATAAATATCATTTTGTTGTTAGTAAAGTTATATTTTCATCATTGTCTTCCTTTTGCAACCCCCGCACATACCAACTACCTGTTAATCTTTGGCCAACCTGCACTCTGAAATATTTGTTTAAAAGGACTCCGCAAAGTTAATAATAAACCATCCCCACTGGACTCATAACAATTTCCCCTTTCACTATCGGTCTTCAACCTACTTCGGCCCCAAGCTCCAAAGTACCTACGTATATATAAATATAGAGTCTGGCCATTCCACGGCACTAGGCTATTCTAGATTAGGTTGGGTAGGTAAAGTCAGGTTAGGTTAAGATTAGGTTCGAAAAAATATGAGAGGTCTTGCGGCGTTGGAACAATTTAAGGTGCAGCCTATTTTAAAATCTTCTTTCAGTAAAATTTTCCATGGAAAATGATTCAGATGGGATTTTAAAGAAATGTGACCTTTTAATTTCGCCTTTTTCTGGATTTTGGGACTATAAACAAATTATGTTAGGTAGACCGCACAAAAAAATAGCGGTAGATTCGCTTTGCTAGGTAGACCGCATATTACATCTGTACCCCTTAGTGTGTATGAATAGTCTATTTACTAAGAAATTATTATTAATTATGTATTTATAAAAAGTGGAAACCAAACCATAAAATAAGTAAAATTCAAGGTTAGTAAAAAAATGTTATGAAATTAAATGGAAAAATAAGGGTACCTTAACTTTCCGTCTTATCGCCTCCCCCCGACTCCCTAACCTCCCCCACAGAAACGGGTCCATTGACTCTGGCGAGAATCCACGTGTAACTCCAAACCATATGATCGAAGAGTATTATGGAAGGATTTGGCAGGCCAGCAAACACCCGGATTCAGCCATTAAATAAAGTTGCTAATTCTTGTTTTTACGTGGTATGATAACTTAATGAGACCGCAATTGAGCCGATCACTTGTAACCTATTGTAAGTAACAAAACTAAACTCATAGATTTTGGAGATCAATATGATTTAATTAAAACTACACGACTTATAAAAAAAAAACCTTTAAAAAAATCCCAGATGTTTCACCTAGATCTACCAGTTTTTGCACGCCATCGCCAGTTCTTACCCACCATATGGCTTCATTTTTTTAAAGTAATGAATTTTTAAAAATATTTTGGGGGTTAGTTTTGCTCCTAGCCAGATTTTCTAGTTTTTTCTTACCCTAAACAATTCAGTGGTATTTTTCCGTCAAGACCGTTGTTTCTTAATCGGAGCGCTTCGTTTTTGTACCCTATAAACTAGTTTCCATTAAATTATCTCCCGATATAACTAAGACTTAAATTATTTACTAATCTCACTTAAAATAAGCAACTAACTGAGGATGGGTTGGCTTATTTTAGGAGGGATTAGTTAATATAATTAAGTCTATAATTAGTTCAGGACTTAACTCCATGGTCCCTACTGTCTATGATACAAATACGATGTGCGTCACTTAAAAAAAATGAAAGCGATGAAGGAAAACACCATTTTGAGTGTTTTTCAGTGAAAAAAGTAGATTTTTTCTTTAAAGGCGCCTTCTGCGGGGGCGGCCAAGTCGCCACAATCAAAATCAGCCCATTACTTGGCTATATTAAAATACCCTCCCCCATAATAAAAACAAACAACAAACTAATACAAGCAAAAACTAACAAAAACAAAACGAAAATAAGAAGAAGGAGGCACACTCCAGCCTCGAAGGGAGGTCGTAGAAGAGGGCCTCCATCAGCCCCAGGAGTATGCGCCCAACACCAAAGAAACTCAGAATGGACGAGGTCAGCATCCTTCAGAAAATCCGTTTCTACAGGTCTGTGTGCACAAATTAGTGCCGAACACGAGGGGCCCAACTCATTTCGGGCAACCTGCTGAAACAGTCTCACCCGGACCTAATTTTAAGAATTACCGGTTATTCTTCACATGGGACCTTAGGGAGGCGTTGGAGAGTCTTCATATGGCTGTGTGGGGGGGGGGGGGTAGGGGGGAGCAGAATTCTTCATAGATTCTAGTTACAAACAAAAGTTTAAATGGGCTGAAGAACCAACCATTTGTATGATTCTAGTAGTTGAATATCGCCTGAATAGGGGGTCACTTCCAAGTAATCATTAGTCCTTTTCTCCCTTGAATTGAAATAATCTTCACGTACTATTATAATCATTATCCATGGATCCTCCCCAACGCAATATTTCTGAATACTCTTTCGCCATTGCGGCGTAGAAGGTAGTAATCTCCGATCCTCCCTAAAACCCAATTCTCCTGACCTCGTACAAACCCTCCTCAAAATAGTATTCTTGGGTATAAATGATAAGAGAGAAGAAACAAGCGAAGGCAGCGAGGGAATTACCACCTGGACATGAAGGGAGCGACAGTCAGAGATGAAGAAGAAAGTTTCGCAAAACCAAAATTAAACATCGTAAATAATAAATACTACCTCTGCGAGTGTGTATATAAAGCTCCTGTGAGGTTTGCACAAGGAACACAGAGACTTAGAAGTAATAGCTCTAATTCTTAGAAATATATGTAGTCATTCTTATTTTGAACCCACGGCGCAGTAAAGTTAATTAATATAAATAACATAACTACAAAAAAAACTTCTACATAAATATTAGCGCGGAATCGTGTTCATTAGTAATTTACTCCTATCATCCCAATTGTTGAGAAATTCCGGTTTGCCCCAAATTTCTCTGAATAATTGTGGATAAAATATTATGTAGAATTGCTTCGTGGCAGGTTGCTGTGGCTGTGAAATCTGCCTAAAGCACCTACATTGCATAATATGTATATCATTTGTAATAGGCATCGAGTTAGTTAAATAAAATGCAGGATTTTTTCTCACAGTGCATAATAATAATCATCTCATTAATTGGAATTCTGCCAAATTCATTTATCATTCCTAAGAAATATCGTAGAATGTTATCTAATTAGTAGCTTTTCCAAAACGAATATTTCCCTTGGTATGTTTAAACTCGATCCTTGAATTAAAAATAATCATAGTAAATGAAATTATTTCCAATCATAAACTTATGTTACCATAATATATTATTTTCTTGATTTTCATTTTCTCATTTTACTTACTTCTTCCACCTCCCCCTCACTATCTCTTTCATGCCCAAAATCTTTTAGAGGCCTTTCTATTATATAATCTTTTTGATATGATCCATTCTTTTTAGCTTTAATTTATTTTTCCCCCGTTCTCTCTAAATCTTGTGTGGATATATTTATTTTCTCGTTTGGATTTTTCCTATGCCGATTTTCAAGCTGCTGCAAAATTCATTAATATTTTTCTAATTTTATTACTATTGGGTCATATTTTGTGAAAGGTGTTGTCTAACTCTTTTTTTATGTACCTTATATTGCTGCCTTCTGTTATTATATCTCTTCTTTGATAATGAACTCAAAAATATAGTTGGAAAGTATGATACATGGATTCAACTTGCCATTTTCTCGTGGGTCATTTTTGCATTTATTACTTTCCTCACGCGCTATTTTGTGATTGAATCATTTATATATATATATATATATATATATATATATATATATATATATATATATATATATATATATATATACAGTGAGGCGATACAATTATTTTTACAATTAAATTATTTTTATAAAACTAACATGAAACTCAGTGAACATATATTTAACAGAAGAAATACGCATGAGACAGATTTTCTTTGTATATAACAAAAATTACTAATAATCAAAATTAAACATTTGACAAAATTATTCAACCACTCTTAATAACATACGAGAATATTGTTATTAAACTAAAGAAACTTATAAATTCCATGAAAGATTGAAGATTCGAGAAATTTCTATAAACGAATTTGAAGTAAATAGTAAATTGTAAACTGCAGAATATGAGCAGAGTCATTCATTGATAAGAATCCATAGAAGGACGTTTGCTTTGAGCAATGCCTAAGGTCAAAAAGGTTTCTTAAGTTATTCGACTAATTGAAATTTATTAAAATAGGGAAATTTCTGAGCGAGTTGAAGTCCCTAATGCAGCTATAACTCGTAAGCATCGCGAGTGTGGAAACAACAAAAACATCTATAAAAAAAACAACAGGAAACATAAAAAAGTACCGGGAAAAGCAACGAAGCGAAGATCATCCAGACTGGGACATTCAACAAGAATGTGCCGAACAGTCTGGGGGACAACACAGTTCTCGCAGTAAGGTGCAGGGGAGCCCTCCATCATATAGTGGCGCTTCCCGAGAGTGTGCCAATTCGAAGAGAACAGAAATCGAAGTGAAGCCGTCGGAACATTGTAAAGTATGTCATATGGAATAGTCGTGGTGGGATGGCACTCAACTTTAAGTTCTCCTCGCCAACTCTTAGTTTCTTTGCCAGGCATGATTCCCGCCAAGTAGTCGGTGTGAGGAAGAGTGGGACGGGGTTATAGTCGCCCAGTCTTCTCGGACTGGTCAAATTGTCGTGGATGACGTTGATAACACTTCCATGTGATATTCCAAGTTGTCGCTCGATTTCTTCGAACTTCACCCGTCGATTTTCGAGGATCATCTTCTCCACACGAGCTACATTGTCCTCGTTGGTCACATCTGACGGGCGTCCTGGACTGTGGTCCTCTTCAAGGGACTCACGACCATGGCGGAACTTCCTATTCCAGCGAGCAATGGTTGCATAGGGAGGGGCGGTGTCGTTGTACACTGCAACCATGCGTTCATGGATCTCTTTTGCATTCTTGCCTTCCTTTGTCAAAAATTTGATCAATGCGCGGTGCTCAACCTTCTCCATTGTTGGAAAATTTGTGACTGACGATCTGCGATCAGCTACTGCTTCTTAAATAGACGAGGCAGGAGCGTGCGGCTGCAGGTCCTGACTTGTCTTAACTTGTCCTAACACCCCCACAAACAGCCATCCCCCTTCCTCTGTTTTGCCTTACCGATTCGCAAAACTTATTGACCGCCCCTCGCAATAAGGCATATTGGTGAGATCGAGAAGCAACTATGCAGAGAATTCATCAAAACTTTTGACCATCGAGTGCAGGTGTGCCACCGAAGCCTTGGCGGACATTTAGGCGATATTATTTTTCATCCATAATTGCCATGACTCAATTAACATGATCCAGTAGTGAAATCAGTAAATTTTCACCAATAACACTGTTTTATTTACTGCTAACTTCGATCCGTCTTAATGAAACACCCTTTATAAGAAAATGAACAATGAAGAAAAAGTATACTTTTACAGAAAACTTTTCCCGAATTTCCAGGATGAAGAATACAATATTCGTACAAAGTGTATTTTGTCTAGCATCACAATAGCCTCATCGTGTTACAGGTGTATAAAGATGTCTTCTTACCAGAAAATTCGATTGCAATTATCGACAGAAAAAATCAAAAGCTTTTTCTTATAAGGCTATACGTAGGCTTATGTTTGAAGAACATGTTAGATGAATCCCGATTTTCCATGCAAGAAACGATGGTGAGTGAAGCCTTTCTGTTGGTGAGAGAGTATTTTTTCCTGACGGGTTTTCACCATTGGGAGGAGGAACCGTGTTTCTCTTTCATGGATGCTATTGGCATGGGCATCAGAAAGAGGACTGTAATCTCAAACAAGATATTTCAATTGTTGGCCTGCTACTACCACACAATAGAAAGTGATCGAATTCTCGGTAGCAAATACAAGGTTATCATTCTCTGGGAGTGTAAATTTGAATCCATGAGGCAAACCATTCTAGGACGACGTGAGACAGTTAATATAATCTTCCCCAATGTAGTGAATGTTGTATTGAATGTGGGGAGTGTATTTTTTGGCAGCAGATGTAACCCATTTATATTATACTACCCACCAACCGAAGATGTGAAAATCCATTACATCGATTTTTGCTCCTTATATCCGTCCTGCATGGAAAACAATCCATATCTCGTAGGATCATCTCGACGCTGCGTATCTGTGCGAGAAATTCCGTCTATTCAAGAATTCACCGAGGGTGTAAATGAGACATATTTCAGTATCGTGAAAGTTGATGTTTTCCCTCCTAATGATCTGCATATTCAAGTTCTCCTTTAATCCATAAATGGTAAACCTACCTTCACACAGGCGCTCAGCAAAACTCACGCAAGTATGATCACTCTGAAAAACAACGCATAATTTGCGGAGTGTATACAACCCCAGAACTGAAACTTGCCCTGGAAAAGGTGTATAAGATCAAGAAAATTTAGGATCTTCAGGAGTTTAAAACGAGGGATGGTTTGTTCACAGTGTATATAAAAACATTTCTTCAAGAAAAAATAGAAACTTCTGGATTACCGCGAGGCATGGTTGGAAAGAAGAAGAAAATGAAATATGTAAAGAGGGTGAATCAGGCTGAGGAGATAAACATACAAATCGACAACATCGAAAGGAATCCTGGAAAGCGTTTTAGAGCAAAGCTTTGATTAAACAGGTAAGGATTTCAACCATAGATGAATAGTCTAGACTGAATTTATAATCCGACCCACAAGTCTGGGTGTGATAGGGTGTGGATGGAGGATCATCTTAGAACGTGTGACACACAGAAAGGTTTAGCGATAAATATTTAAAAGATGTAAAAAGGATTGTAAAAAGTTAAGTGGCAACTCCACTGTTATGCGGATACGAGAAAATGCATGAAGATTCAAAACGCGTCAAAAAAGCCCTACCGATTTGCTTCCTAAAGGTCAATGACCTGGGGGGGGGGGAGGAAATTTAACGACAAACAAATAAGTATATGTGTGTTCAGACTCTCATTCCTTCGAAAAAATATCACTGACCTAGGGGTTATGAGTGTGTGCGTGTGTACGTGTTTGAATGTGCTCATGAGTGTATATGTGTGTGTGTAGACTCGGAGTCCACCCTGTAATACTAATTCTATCATGCACTTCTAGTTACGCCATCCGTAACCTTTCGATTGGGGATCAGGTAGCCCAAAGAAGATACTGTTCCGTGACTATGAAACGGAAGAGAGCGTAATTCTCCTACTACCTGCCTTCTTTTCGCAACGAGGCAGGTCTTCTGAGAGTAGTGAATTGAAGAGAAATTCTAGCCAGAATTTGAATTTGAAAACTTCCAAAAATCATACAAAAAAAGCAAGGATCAATTATCTTACGTAATATTTATGAAAAAGTGTTAAAACGGGTGGTAAA
This sequence comes from Ceratothoa steindachneri, assembly GCA_963969495.1. Lineage (NCBI taxonomy): Eukaryota > Metazoa > Arthropoda > Malacostraca > Isopoda > Cymothoidae > Ceratothoa > Ceratothoa steindachneri. The sequence goes on from OZ018335.1 coordinate 34,090,837, forward strand.
AAAGAATTAGATTAATTGCTACTACCTACGAATTTGCCAATATCAACTATGGATTTGTTAAAAAACTGCTGTCAACCACATAGAATATAACTAAATTCCAATAAAAATGACCTCCTTTGGATCAACTTGGCGAAGTGTTTTTAAATTGTGCCTCATAAGGCTCACGCACAGTGCCCCCCACCCAAGTATATCGGTACAGGCCTTGATGAAGGAAGCCTCGGAAGAGAGGACGCTGCCTTGAATTTTTGGCAGGATTCGGACTTAAGGGTAACAGCCAAATCATCCCATCTGGTACACGACTCGATGAAGGAAGCCCCCCGAGAGGGGACGCTGCTGTGCTCCTTTCTGCAGTATTCGGACTTAAGGGTGGCAGCCAAATCCTCCCATCCAAACCTATTGAAATTGACCTCTACTGCCCGTTGCTAAAGTGTTGGAAGACACCATGGAAATAGCATTGAATGTTCGAAAGCATACCTGATACACTGACTAAAGCTTGTTTTGAACTAAAAAAGCAATGTTTATTATCATGTCCGATTCATAATGCGAGGATAAAATATATAAGGATGAGTCTTTAATTAAATTTTAAAACATGCCTTGCCATAATCATGTATATTTAATGCGACAAATCAATTTTGATATGAAGTAGATCGGTAAATATGCCAAATTTAATTTTCCTTTGCAATTTAAGATAAACTAAACTTATTGAAATTCTACAACGAAATTGCATAAATTTCGTTATCTGAGCTTCAAATCGAAACCGCTGGTACTCGTAGCTGGAAAAAATACAAGAAAATCTTAATAGCAAAAAATTAGGGGGCATTACATATGTAAATACCATACTACTGAAAATCAATTGGGTCGAAGCTGTCTATTAGAATGTCTTATATTATATTTTGTTTTTTTTTTGCTACCTATTCAGTAGATTAATAACATAAAATCTGGCATTCATATCCTATTGCTTAACGTTTTCCAATGATGTTAAAATATCGAGCTAAAATATAAGTTCTCCTAACAGCTTGAAAGAGCTGATAGGGCTAAAACGAGTTATTATGCCGAAGAAAAAATGCTTCTTTCATGATTCTAATTACAGTGCGAATCACATATGTTACATAATTCCAAAATAATTAGGGTGAACAAATAGATACTCAAGGAAAGACATTATTCACTCGAAGACAAAGAGACTACTAAGGCTTTCAGCATGGTAAGTTACTGTAATTCAGAAGGCTATATTTAGACAATCTTGGTTCAGACATGGACCAAAAGTAAATACACGCTACATAAACTTGTAACCGAATATGGTTAACATACTTATTAAGGTATGTAGATCTCTCTTGAGCGCGAGGATGTTTTGTACCAATTTTATCCAATAATGCGGTTTTGAGTGCTGAATACGAATATAATATTTATTTTTTGGAGAAATGAAAAGAGGTATAAAAAAAACAAAATTTAATGCTTACTAGTTTAGAACATTATTCTATAAACAATTATGATTATATACTGGGTAGCTGTGCCCCCCAGACACCCCCCTTCATTGATTGAAACTCAGGATCATCGTAGGGGGGTATCCACGCAGTGCTAAACCCCCACGAGCAGTTCCCTTGAATTTACTCCAAAAAGGTGAAACATATTGGAACACGGCGATACCCACCGTGAGATGCTCGATTCCTACTTATGTGAATTTATGTGGCGAAAACTTAATAGAAATCAAAATACGAGTATGTTTCAAAAAATATTATGGGATACCTATATCTAGATACAAATGAATGTTTTAAGAAATAATAAAGGGAGTGAACAATAATATTGGGAAATCATATAGCAGTTTAAGTGCGTTTCATTTCGATTTCGTCTTTTTTTCAAAATATATCGGATAAACCCAAATTTACAGTTTAAAATTTCTTTTTTTAGATATTTCCTTTCATTTCTCCAAAAAATAAATGCTATATTCGTATTCAGCACTCAAAACTGCATCGTTGTCGAAAATTTGGTACAAAAGATCCTCCTGCCACCAAACAGAAAAGACCCGAAATAAATATACTCGTAAGTATTGAAATTTTGTGAATTTTTTAAAACCCAAAGAATTACAAATGGTGTAGTTCAGAAATTTATTTTTATATATCTTCTTTTATAACTATATGTTAGCAACGTGATATTTTAAAAGGAGGGAAATTTAGTTTAGAGTTCCTTTTTAAAATGATTATAATTTTAATCTTAGTAGCGAAGCCATTTCCTAGTATACTTTTTAAGGTATTTGTAGGTTTGGCTTTTTTAACCACTGGCAGTTAAAATTCGGCAAACTAATATGCGGTTTTCCGCTTGTTTTTTTTAAAAATTCTAGATTGTTAGCTGCTGTATGCGTATTTGAAAAAAGCTCAGTTGTCCCTATATAGAATCGTGCATTGTTTCTGTTTTGATTCAAGCACAGTGCATACAACCCCATGAGAGGCACGGCTATATGTCTTTCTGACCGCCGTGCTGATGGGAATCAGCGCCCCGTCCGGCCCCAACTTAGCCTTCCTTTTCTTCTTTCGCTAGCCCCTACCTCGTCTTCTGTACCAATTCTCTTTCACCCTGCATCGTCCTTTTTTCCACCCTTTTTACTCAGTCACTTTCTTTGTCATTTCATCGGCCCCTTCGTCTACTGCTCATGGACCGGACCCTCTTGATCACGACCCGCCAACCCAAAGTAAGCATCCTTAGTACCACTCTATTTACTCTAGCTATTAATGAGTTACCTCTCAATGTTCTACCACTAATAAAATGTTCCTTGTATGTTGACAACTTCGCAGTATGGCATAGAAGAACAAATACAAGAGAAGTTACACAACATCTTAAAGATGCGATAAATTAAAAGAAGGCAAGTCCCAATAATCCCACTATTTAGTGCAGAAACCTCAATCAAATCACATGACCACACCAAATTTCTGGGCCTTATATTCGACCAAAGAATGGCATGTCGACATCAACTAAATATCTCTCGAAGATAGTCCATACACTCCTTTAATCTACTAACCAGATTGTCGAGAATGAAGGTTCCTTGCCGCCATAAGCCCCGTCGAAACCAGGAAGTCAGTCCACGTGAGCAAGGACCGTGAAAACAGTCAGAATATCAAACTGTTTTCCGCCATAAGCGAGGGATTGGAATCTTAAACGCGCGCTTCTGTCCTCTCCCAGGGCGTTATCTAGAAGCCCCCGCGGAAGTACTTCCCATCCCTCAAGCGCCGTGTTGGCTCGGGGAGAGATTACCCCGCGCCCATCCTTGGCGGAGGCAGTAACGGGTCTGGCTGGTCCCTATATATTGTTGGTCCCAATTGGACATCGACAGTATAGGCCTGACTTTTACAACGAAACACGTCATTGTCGATCGCGCTCCAGTTCTCTACGAGCCGAAGGCTAGAATTACACTGAAGGATCTGAGCGTCAGTTAATTGGCCCATCCTTGGTTTCAGTACATTTCGTTTGGCACGAATACTCTCTCCAGTTAGCGTTACTACTAGAGGTTACACTTCCCGTGGTTAAAGTGCCTCGAATAACCATCCGATCCCCGTTTCATCTCTTAAAGCCTCGAACCCAAGCCGGGCTGAGACGAATCATCTATGGCTACCTTGCCAGTCATCCCTGTGTGCGTATGTACTGAGGCTCGTATCGTCTCTCCACTCCCCACCCCGTAGAGATCGTACTGAGTAGCTCTGTTAGTTCGGTTTTTTGTATCCATCGAGTATCCATTGACATTATTCGATTTAATCTATTTATTGTGTATAACTGTGTATTAGTTTAATTTCGGCCAATTTCACTCAAACGTTTGTATTTAAATCCTTCGCACTCGTTCAGGGAAGTTGTACACTAACTCCCCCCCCCCTGCACACACACTTGAAAAGCAATGAGCCGAAGGTGCGTGCACCAGTATTAAATTACTCCAAATCTTCCCTTCCACCTTCGACACTAGCCTAACTCTTTAAGCATCACAGAAGCGAACACTTAACAGACACAGCATTGGCCCAAAGTCGGCGGAGAGCGCTAGTTATGCATCCGTTTTCCCAGGAGGGAACCAAATGGTGCACTTACCACCAGTAGCGTCAGTCGTAACGGCGGAACTGACAGCAATTTACATGACTCTCAAAGCAACACACTAAAATCCTCTGCACAGTTACACCATATTCACCGATTCCGAAAGCGCCTTACAACTCCTATAGAGTCCAACAAAGCACCATCCTCTCTTAGCCGCTACTATCTACGAAATAAGCTACCTTCCCCATGAAATAAAGCTATGTTGGTGCCTAGGGTATGTAGGCATCACCGAAAACGAACTGGCTGACAAAAAAAGCTAAGGAAGCGGCAATAAAAAAAACGAAGAAGCAGTAAACGGGCACATCACAGATACTATATAAATCAAGGTAAGAAATTAATCTTCTCCAAATGGAACACAGACTGGCTTACAAATATACACCCAAACCTAAAGTCCATTAAAAGGGAGACAAACAACCGGCCGACATCGGAAAGAAAAAATAGAAGAGAGAAGATAGTAATTGAATGGCTAGGGCTGAACCACACTTGGATTACCCATATCCACTGTTTTTCAAAAACATAACCCCCTAATGCAACGAAGAACAACCATTAGACACAATAGCCTGTCCACTCTACAATAGCCTGCGGAGCCACCTCCTAGGATCCAGACCAACTTTGAGAAACATTCCATCAGATAACTCGCTTATGATAAACGACCCAATCAAACAACCAAAGAAACCAATATTTCTAACCAAATATAAAAAAGAAAGTTCTTTTAACTCATTTGGATCATCGTCGTAAATTCATGACAACCATCCATCCTATTTCGCTCCATTTGGACGCACCAATCACCTCAATCCATTGCTTCATCATCACCCTCATCAATTTACTTCGATCACCTTTACATAGTCATTTCAGCATCCATTACGCCTCATCGCTCCATTTATCAATTGTTTTTAAACCAAGAATGTAATTTTATATAACTCATATAATATTTAAAACACCAAAAAGAAATACTATGGAATAAAACAAGCCTGAATAGACCGAAAAAAAGGGTGAAAGTGGTCTATAAACCCTTCAAATAACAACAGTGTTTACAATGGATCTAAAATTGGAAAGAAATGGATAAAATCAGATAGAAAATAGCAACATTGAATAGTCTCTTTACCCCAACGGGCGGAAAGACGTTATTAAAAGGGATCTCTCTTGTTCTTAATTGAGTGAGGTCATGTTTTCAAAGGGCGAAGTGGTTAAACACCCTATTTCGCCCTGGTCAACTCCATTCAGGGGTGGGGAGGGATGAGGAGGAGGGTATAAAGAAACGAGAAAAAAGTAGACAGAAAAAAACCTGGGACTAATGAGCAGGATCCTCGATGAGAAGGATCCATACACGAAACTCATGAGCAATCAATGGCGCAACTCATTCAAGAACAAATTCGTACAAAGAGCAGAAACCTCCAATTAGATGAGGGGGAGGGTGAGCTTACTACAGGCTAAAAGAGCTCTCATTATCGGCAATGTAGAGAGCTGCCGCCAACCACGGCTAGGTGCTGAATCTCGCACAGACACTTTCATCCATATACGTTATTTCGGTTTAAACTAATTACAACGCCGTGGGCTCTTTCACTTCTTTCATTCGCGCGCGCGCGCGCGTGCGCTCACGCACACCAAACCATTCTCCCGTTTCCCGTCCCCCGTAATCTGCCGAAGGCCTTTTCAGTCCCCACTCCTCTGACGTCGAACGGGCCGGGGGGCTCTTCCTTAAGCCACAAGATTCCAAGTACTCTTCCTACACCTTACCTCCCCCTCCAAAGGATCGGCCCTTACTCTTGGAAGTAGCAGTAATTGTCATTTTAATCTTTATGTTAGTTAAATTATTTACTAGAAATACTCCCATATAAATGAAACGATGGGGGGGGGGGCGATAAACAAAGAAACTTCATATTTACCCCAAATTGTCTCGCTAATGAGAGTTTGAACGATGTTCCTTTTGTGCACACATGCACCCCTTATTCATTGAAAATACACAACTGTGTTTACATGAAAGTTGTCCGGCTATGAACAGATTACACACAAATGCGAAGCCAGGACCTAAAGGTAAGACGATCAGAGCAGGAATCCCGTCCGAGATGATGATGATGTGTGTATGGAAAGGACAGAGAGGGATCACTGTGTAACACAGACGAACAGGCAGTCGCAGAGGAAAAAGTTGCGGAAAACTTTAGAGGGGATAGGAAGAGTTGATAGGTCGGTGGCTAGACACCGGGACGTGGTGTGGTTAGGTGGGTCTTGGGGTGTTCGTGACTGGACGACAGTTGGAGGATAGTTAGGAAGGAGAGCGTGTCTGCTTAATCGGAAACGCCTTACTCATGATGCCTTTAGTTTATGCGAAGAAAGGTATGGGTTGCGGGTGGTCATGGGCCGCGGGGTATCGCAGTGCCATCGCATACCGTCTTACATCTAGTGCGGTCTATAATGGGTCTCTGCTGTGTATTCAAGCCTTGTTGGGTTTAGATGGTTCATGTCTGGTGTGTGTGCGAAGATTTGTAGGTTGTGCATGAAGTGATCTCTTGCGCCGTAGAGTGTCATCTGTGTATTCTGAGGATTCGGGGCAATCAGCCATTTATCCTCGTAATCTGTCTTAGCGTCTAGTATTATTTGTGCGTGGAGCGCGATTTCTTCTGGTCTACGGCCGCTGACGAGAATGGTCTCGTCAGCGGCGTAGGACATTGTGTATGTGTGACAGCAGTTTTTGGGTGGGCGTGTGGTGTCGTTTGTGTACATGATGTATAGTGTGGGTGCTAGTACGCTTCCTTGGGGAACGCCTGTTTGTGGTGTGAAAGGTTGTGAGATGGTATTGTTGTATTTTATGTGGCATCTCCGTTCAGTAAGGTAGTGCGAGAGGAGCCTTCTGGCGCAGAGAGGTAACTCCGTAATGTTGGCGAGTTTCCAATGGAGTCCCTCGTATCACACTTTATCAAAGGCCTTCTCCCCGTCCTTGCTGATGGAGAGTGTCTTTTGATACTCTCCATCAACAAGGACATGGGAAAGGCCTTTGATAAAGTGTGTGGCCGTCTGAGAATCGTGCGTCGTCCTTTATACCCTGTAGGTAACGTCAGGGTAGGGCAGGTACCTCATCAATGACGTCATACCTGGCCGCGTCCACAAATTAGGGCGACTAGGAGCGTCCACAGGATTCGATTTCGACGGGATCCATGCTAGGATCGGTCGTCTGACTATATACATAAAATGTAGCAGGCATAAAATGGTTGGTGGAACAAAGCATAACAGAGCAGATAAAATTCTCCCGTTTTCTAACATGCAATGGCTGCCTTGGAGTCAGAATAAATGCGCGAGTAGGGGAACTGCAGGTTGGCTGATAGGAGCGCCACGAACTCCACCCTCATGGCCTGGCCCAGGACCTCAAGATGTAGGAAGTCGACTTCCCCCGTGGTGAAACCCAGCCGAGGGCGAGCTCGCTGGCGTCACTGTAAGCACAACCCCAGCCCGGCATATCGGAGGATCAGGGGTCCCAGTCGGGGGAGAGGAGGTCTTTCAAGAAGCTCACCCTAGGCGACCTGCTGTAGGCGAGCTGTGCCAAGAAACGAGGGAAAGAAGTGTCACCAAAAATAAAATTCAGGAGAACCCCAAGGCGGGCCCAAAAATTAGATGATGGGGCAATGGTAGGGGCCCATTCCAGGGCCATCTTCAGGCGTCTAGTCATGCCTGGGGTTAGCCATGTCAAAGTTGTAGGCAGGTCAATAAAGGCCCCCAATTACACCAAGCTTTTAACGAGGATAAGGGTACTCTTCCTTTCATTAATACCCAATGACGATTCCCTGATCTCCTGAATCAAACTTACCAAGTCCCCTTTTCTTTCCAGAATGAGGACATCACCCAAGTATGTGTATGATTTCCATCTGAACTTACTGGCCATTGCGCCAAAGATGGGGGCCATGCACGCCTGCATTATATACGTCAAACCTGCAAAACCCATGGGAAGCCGGGTAAATCGATATGAGGTACCCAAATACTTTACTCTGAACCATCTCCTTGCCGTCTTATCGACCGGTATATGGTAAAATCCGTGGGCTAGGTCTAGCTTGACCGTCCAGGTGTCGGAAGAAGCCTCCGCCAGTACCTTACTTAGGGAGGGGAGGGTGAAAAAGGAAGGATTATAGAGCCCGGACTCAGCAAGGGGGCTCATATCGTAGACCACGCGATCCTCTCTCTGGTTCTTTGGTACTAAAAACAGGCAGTAGGCGCACGTGATTTCGCTGGACTCCTCGAGGACTCCGGCCTTAACCAACGTCTGCACACACCCACCTAAGTCTTTGTCCGTTGTTGCAGTGTTTGTAGATACCTAAGAAAACCTTTACGCCATCCTTGGCTGCAGCCTTGGCGATATTCGAGGGAAGGAGAACACCCCGGCAGACCGTCCCGGGAATGAAGTCACAAATATGTCCCTAGGATTCACCCCCTCTTACCCTCTCGAGGGGGTCGAACAAACTTATCTCATTATTACCATCACCATCCCCATTCGCGTCCTCCGCGGACTCGACCTGGGGCCCAGGAGATGCCCCCTGATCAGGGGCCCTCTCCTTGGGAGGAGGAACAGGTCCTGAAGCAACGGGAGGCGGGGCACCAAACTCGTCGATAGCCTCCACCGCGGCCCTAAGGCCGGGGTCGGCCTCCATCAAAGCCTCAAGGTCCTCCTCTTCTGCGAGAGGAACGGTTAAGTTAAGGGCCTTGACGGCGGCTGCCAATCCCTTGTCTCATGCTAAGAGACGCTCCTGCTTCGATAACTGAAAGTCGCCCTAGTCCTCCAAGTCCCAAAGGTCCTCCGGTGGCCGGAAAACATTATAAGGGGGGGGGGACTACAGAGGAAGGTGGGGCGTCTATAATCAGGACCTCAGGGGCCTCAGGGAAACCAAACCAGTCACCTAAAACCGAGATCCCAACGTCATCAGCCGCCCCGACCTCCACGGCGAGGGGGAGGTGGCCCGGTGGGGATTGTAAATGAACACACGGGGGGGGAGAGGACGTCCGGGCCGAACAACACGTCCCTCATGGCCCCTATTTCATCCTCCCACTTACTTCTTGGTCTTTCCTCTTGACCTATTTGGTCTGCCTCGCCCCCTTCCCCGGATTGGTGTCGAGGCTGCTGCGGGGGCTCTCTGGGCATGGACGTCATATCGCCTTACAAAGCAAGGTCTATTGTAAATGACAGGGTCTTTCCCTTTATAAAGATCAACGTGCTCCCCCCCACAAGACTTTTTGAAAACGGGATTACTAAAAAGTATTGAAGTTAGGGGAAGGGACGGTGTATGGAAAGGCTCGCAACCCTTCCAAAACCCTTGTTTTTCCGGTGGTTGTTAATTCCAATACGTCCATTGGCGGGGAGGGAAGCCTTCAAGGATGCAAACTGTCACGGTGGAGTCGTGGTTGAGGACTTCTCTGCTGAGCTCGTAGGAGGCTCGGAAATCGATCAGTGATTAGCGATGGCGTCTTGATACCTCCTCTCCCTATTCAGAGGCCGGGTTTTCTTCGCCTAAAAGGGAAGAGAACCGATATTCTCCTGTCAATTATTCTTGTGTTCGCAAAGGTGGAGAAGGACCAATCGTGAGGAAGATCCCCAAAAGGTTAGGAAGAGGAAATAATCAGTGGTGAACTGGAGATATCTCTTCCAATCGAGGGATGAGGTTTCTTTCCTTAAAAAAGTTTCTTGGTTCGTGCCATTTAGCTTGATTGAGTTTGATTTATTAATTAACTCTGTCCTTAGATATGATATAAACAAAGAGAGGGTGTTAGCATTTGTCTTAGTATCCAAAGAATTTTATTTATAGTATGTCCCAAAATGTCGCAATGAATTATGTGAAGGAGTTTAACGCCATATTCCTGTCGAGGGTCGAGTCTATGCAGACGCTAGGATGAATGAGAGCACAAAGAACACGAAAAGGGCGCTGACAAATGTAATGAAAGATGTTCGATATGGAAGTGAATGTTATAGAAACGCTCATCAACCCTAGTTGTTCTGGCGTGGAGAATGCACTAAGAGCACTAAGAGTACATGCATTCAAAAGTACGAATTTGAACTCTTTTGAAGGGATCTAATTCTTACCCAGCAAAGAGGGGTCGATTCGTACTTCTAAGCACTCGTTTAAGTCATATAAACTGGTTACTGGGGGATTGCATTACCTGCTCCTGGCCCTAGAATAGTACGTTTCATGTTGGATCCTTTTTAAATATCCTTTGGTCCAGTGCCTTTTCCTATTTGCCCTCACCCCTATTTCCTTTTAGGTACGTGATGTTTCCCTTGCGTAGTGTCAATTTCCTTCTTGAGTCCTTGATCGCCGCCGCGCGGACGTTGGGTTAGGCTCGTGGCAACCTTTGTTGGGTCTCATTTCTCCAATCCTCTACAATGGAAAACCACTTCAAAACAGGTAAGCGAAGCTGCAAGTTATAGAGAATAATTAAATTTGATATATCTTCTGTGCATTATTATGGGCCATTTTCTTACCTTTTCCAATTCGTGTAAATGTCCAAGTATATTTTGATAATGGAGTCTAAAAAAAACTCGCAAAACTAAGAAAAAGTTTTAAGTCTACCGACGCCAGGAAACTATATTGAATATTAATCAGGCCGAATTGCAGAAAAAAAAATTAAGTTAATAGAAGTCATTTAAAAAGGAAGATACGCGGAAAGTAGGAAGGAACTGAAAAATGAGATAAAGGGAAGGATAGTCTTCGAAAAATTAGGTCCATTTAGATCCAAAAGACGCTTCCGTGACCTCCAAATGCACGCCCAGGAAGACTCTCCGTCCCAAGGGTGAGAAGTTGAAACCATGAGAAATGGATCCAGACACACATTTATTTTGCTCGTTTCTTTTAACAAAGTATGGAATGCAAGAAATATGAAGACGAGGAAAAGGAAGTCACGGCCAAATCTCTTGCAAAGGTTTTGCCATGGAAAAAACGAAACTTCCTAGTGGATTATTAAATATAGTCCAGCAAGCCTAAACCTCAAAATTTCGACCAGCAATGGGAGAGAATTACGAGTCGGGCGTTATTGCATTCGTTTGACCCAGAGGCTGGCCTCTTAGCGAAATTTAAACGAAAATAAAAAATTCTTACTATATTGGAAACTTGCAAGTTTTAATCAAGTATTTTAGCACATGAGCCTTCTTTGTTTTCCTCTGACATTTTTTGATGGGCTGGAAGAAGTCAAGAGCCAAAAGAGAATCTTCTTTAGGGTAACGCAGCTATGTTTGGATTTTGTATCGGGACAGTTATCTTTTGTTCATTTTTAATATATTTAAGAAAAAGGCGAAAACTAATGGGAGCGACTGCTCAAATACGGCTGGATTCATGATACCGTATCAGAATATGGTATTTACAGGAGCTGCCAAGTGTAGGCCATGAATGGTCTTCTGCAGTCTCCTTCTTTTCTTATGTTCTTATCGTAGGCTTTCTCTGGATCAATAAACACCGAGGCGAAGTGCTCTCTACAAAAGAAGGCCACGTATAAAGCATTTTACTGGAAGAGTAGAGCATCCGACGTGGAGTAGAACTTGCGAAAGCTGGACTCTGCAGGAGACAAATGGCCTCCGCTGTTCAGAAAATAAGCAAATCTAGTGTTAAAAAATTCTCCATCAACTTGCACACGCAGAATGCTCGACAAATTGGAGGGAAATTAGGTTGGGTAGAGTGATCTCTCCCCATCTTGTCAAAAGCAAGCACGTAGCTATTTGCCAAAAATCTTTTAGGATATCATCAGTCCAGATCCAGTTGAACAACGTTGGCAGAAAGACATGCCTTGCTCACCTAATTATCGAAACATGTCGAACAAGATATGGTCCGGATCAATAAATGCTGGCGGAGCAGCACCCCGGCTAGATAATGCAACAAAAGCTATCGAGAAGGGCCATGAACGTGGGGTCCTACATAGCGGTGTCTTTTTCTTAGAGGATAGGAGTGAGCCCCTAGAGAATTTTCCCTGAATCCTTTTGACTCTCTTCCACAGCACAGCAGGAAGAGGGTTTTCCCGTTAAGATAAGACACGTATTTCCGCCAGGAAGAGCCGCGGGCGTGCTTCCATACATCTCCAAACCTCTAACTCTCACTCGACGAAACTCACCTACGGTTAAATCATTCGGGGAGTGCTTAAAGCGCATATAGGCATAGGTCTCCTCTCTAAGGTCCATTCCACACCCGACCAACCCTAATACCTTTTCCTACACCTTCGGAAGGCGAAGTGACTTTGGAGTCGTAGATCCCTTGTGTTTTGGAGGTCCCCGGCTTTTGGATGGCCCTTAGTCCACCTTTGGACAAGGGCGATGGAGCCGAAGCTCCCTTGTTGCTGCCGCTTCGATTTTGCAAAGGTGTGACGTGGAGAGAAATGGGTTATAGTTTCAGTCTGGGGTGGACCCTTGTAAGAGGCCGAAAGTGCGCCGAGCCACCAGAACCTCTGGATAATAGGAGGAAAACTAGGTAAGAGGTAAACTAGGGTATGAAATAAAGAGGACTAGGGGTAGGCGGCTCCACTAACGGGTAGGGTGGCTAATCGCCTATTATTATCATACCCTGTCACTGGGTCTCACTGGGAGGACGTGCAGCCCCTCCAGGTGCCATGCATACCAAAGTATACAAGCTACCCCCATACAGGGCATTAATCCTAAGCAGAGAAAATAAAGAGGGGGGCGGCTTGTAGAAAAAGAGGTTGCATTTAGGGAAAGGAGGAACCCTACCTGCATCCCGCTCTTTCAAAAAATTAAAGTCGACCCAGTGAGACAGGAATTCCTTATCCGCACACCGACACGGTGGACGTGCCGATCCTACAGATAGAAGCTATAGCAGTCTAGACAGGGAGCATGTGTGTGGGGAGAAAATGAAAACTGTGGAAGGAACATTGCCTGAGTAGTCGAAAAAGACTTGGTTGGTTGTGTAGGAACTTGAGTAACACACAGTCCTACTCAACCTAGAGTCAATCGGCAATAAAACATATCTAAATAGAGGATTGGAAAGAGAGAACTGTTTCAGAGGGCTACATGAGGATAATTACGTCGCAATGGTCTATCCTGGTATGAAAAGCGGTAATAGTTTGGTGAACAGGAATTAATATATATATATATATATACATATATATATATATATATATATATATATTTATTTATTTATTTATATAGTAGGAATATGAAGACTGAAAACACAGGAGATTACACTAATCATTTATTTGCCGGACGTTTCGGACCTTCGCTAGCACCATGTTCAGCGATTATATCGACTAATGAGAAGGGGAAGAAATTAACAGTTAAAGAATTAGAAACATGCATCATGGCTAAAAGAGCGGGGTAGGCAAGGTACTTGTAAATCAATAAAATTGAAAATTATTGAGATGAAAGTAAAACACAAATAACAATATATATAATTAATTGATACTATCCAGTTTAATTTTGAAAAATAATAGGAAGAAGTGAAGTATTCACAACACTGACTTGAATATCAAAAATTAAAGGTAACTGGAATAAACAATAAAATAACCTATTAAGTATATTAAATTATGAAAAAAAAAAAAACGAAAACAAATGTGAACGAATTAAACAGAGGGACTAACCTTCAGCGTAGTAGTTGTGAAATCAACAAACTAACGATAGAAAAACTACTAACGAGATTTGTTCGGTTGGTTGGTTGGCTAGTTAATGTATTGAAGTGTTAGTTGGTTATATTGTGAATAGTTCAATTGAGGAAGAGTAATTATTTAGGTTTGGATTTATTTTATTGATGTACATACAGTGACTCTAAGATTTTCAAATCGAGAGATGATGGTGATACTCAAAGTGTTGCCTGATGGAAGAGGCTTCAGGTTTAGAGATTGGAATGCCAGTCCTATGAGACAAACCTAAGTGCTTTGCGATCCTGCAGTTGAGTTGTAAGCCAGTTTGCCCTACATAACGACTGTGGCAGGTCGTACATGTGTAATTGTAAACTATACAGGATCGCAAGCCTTTTTTCTTCTTATGGAGAAAAAAGGAATTCAACGTTACAAGGTTGGAATTTATACAAATGAATTAGGATTGAGGGAAATGGTTGTTGAGGGTAGAGAGATTGGGTGGTCTAAGGAAAACCTTCTGCTTAGAAACAGTAGTAAAAAAAGGTAGAGGATAATATATTTTGGAGAGAAATTTGAATATTAACTGGTCGAAGATGAAATCGGAGTAATAATTAAATTTGAAGAAATCCCTTAAATAAGTTATTTCTTCCAGAAAAGATAACCAGTTAGAGCATATATAGTAGGCTGTGAAAATTCGGCTTTTAATGCTGGATAATTTAAACTGGCTAGGAGAGCTACTAAAAAATGTATACCCAATCTAGTGCTGGTAGGTTTTCTGTAAATGGATGTATTATAAAACGAACCAGCTCAAACAACGTTGACATCGAAGAAGGAGATTTTGTTGTCCTTTTCTGTTGCCATAGAAAACCTTATGTTAGGATGTTGTTGGTTAATATAATCGAGAAATAAGGGTGCATGATCTCTGTGCTTAAAAATTAGAAAACAGTCATCTATAAATCTTTTGAAGACAATAGGCTTGAATTCTAGAGGAGAGTTATCCAGCCACCGAGTTTCGTGGTGACACAAAAAGCTGTTGGCAAATGAGGGAGCCAGTGGGGAACCCATAGCCATGCCTTCGTGTTGTAAATAAAGCTCGTTGTTAAAAATAAAAGTGATATCCCCCACATCTAGCTTTAAAATCTTGAGGGAAAGTTATTTAGTTAAACCTAATATTTCCCCCGTACTCGTATTTTGAAAAATGAGTATCTGAAATTATATTAATGTCTCTTGTACCGGAACATTAGTAAATAATGAATCCACATCGATTGTGGACATAAAAGAAGAATCTCCGAGAAGGAGATCACCAATACGAGGAGCGGTCAATAAGTTTTGCAATTCGGATATAAGGAAACGAGATATGAGGAAAAGTCTTTTATTATTTTTCAATATAACTACCCACGACTTCAATGCCTTGCGATACTTGTCCCTGAGGCTTCGAATTCTCGACAACCAGAAATCTCCCGACTGCTGTTCAATCCACTCCTGGACGGCGAGCTGGACATCTTCATCGTCCCCAAACAGGCGGTCCACGCAGTGCAGCCTTGAGCTGGCGGAATAAAAAGTAGTCGCTGGGGGCCACATCTGGACTGTAGGGTGGATGGTTGAGCTCCTCGAATCCGCACTCGCGCAGGGCAGCTTATGCAACTCTGGCCTTGTGGACTTTGACGACGTTGAAGTCGATCATGGGGCGTGAGGTTTCTAGGGATCCAACGGGCAGAGACTTTGGTCATGGCCAAATTGTCGTGGATGATGTTGATAACACTTCCATGTGATATTCCAAGTTCTCGCAAGATTTCTTCGACCTTCACCCGTCGATTTTAGAGGAAAATCCTCTCCACACGGGCCACATTGTCCTCGTTGGTCACGTCTGACGGGCGTCCTGGACGAGGGTCATCTTCAAGGGACTCACGACCATGGCGGAACTCCCTATTCCAGGGAGCAAGGGTTGCATAGAAAGGGGCGGTGTTGGTGTACACTGCAACCATGCGTTCACGGATCTCTTTTTGTATTCTTGCCTTCCTTGGTCAAAAATTTGATCACTGCGCGGTGCTCAACCTTCTCCATTGTTAAAAATTTGTGACTGACGATATGCGATGAGCTACTGCTTCTTAAATAAACGAGGCAGGAGCGTGTGGCTGCAGGTTCTGACTTGTCATAACTTGTCCTAACACCCCCACAAACAGCCATCCTCCTTCCTCTGATTTGCCCTACCGATTCGCAAAACTTATTGACCGCCCCTCGTATATTTTGAAAAATCGAAAGAGTCACGTAAGGTGAAGTGATTATGTGTCAAAGGATCAATAAGCGGAACAAAAAATTTATCCGAGTTGTAGCTTGGAGACAAGATAGGGCAAAGAGGTATTTCATTTTTAGGAGTTTTAGGTAAACCATAGATGACTCCAGGGGATGAACCAGAAACAAATAGCTTATGATAAACATTTAAAAATTTTCTTTTAGTAAGATTACGTAGAAAATTATTAATTTTATATTAAATTTTCAGGATATTCCTAAGGGTATCTGTATTTACTTTGGAAAATTTACACAAATCGGATAGAATAGTAGACATATATAAACAACTCGCACAATAGAACGTGAGGTTAACAATGAATGCGATGTCCCAGTGGAAAAAGGAAAAGGTGTTTCCGAGTACCTCAAACTTTATTCAGTTCCTTATCAAGGAAACGTACAAGAAAAAAAGGAATATGACAAGAAATCAATAAGGAAGAAGTAGGGGAGGGATAGAAAAAGCAATCAAGATTTATTAGGAGCAGGGAGCATAGTCAACCGAAGTGGCGGCAGAGGTACAGAATAAAGCAGGGAAAATAAAAAGATTAACGGAAAAAGAAAGCCTAAAGAGGAAGATTAGAGATAACACGAGAAACAACTAAATGGAGGGCCAGGGGAGAACGATAAATTAATAAAAGTGTTTAAATAAAAAATTAATGAAATAATTAAAATAACCAAAGTGGGTAGCATTAACTCTGGATAAGAGAAACAGAATTAAGAATTTGAATACAGAATTATTTTTTAAAAATAAGTTTTTAATAACAGGACCAATTTTAAAAAGGTCAGGGGAATTGTTAAAATTATCGAATTGACTTATAAAGAGGCGGTGCTTTAATTTTATACTTTCTTATATATAACCTTGTTATATAAATTTTTTCTTGTACTTCCCCTTGAAAAGAAACTGGATAAAGTTCGAAAGTACTCGGAAACACCTTTTCCTTTCTCCTGCGGGACATTAAATTCATATATACATATATATATATATATATATATATATATATATATATATATATATATATATATATATATATATATATATATATATATATATATTAAGAAAAAATATTGCAGTAACAATTAATTATGCTGTTAGGCTATTTTTGGCAGACAGTCTTCCTCAAACATCAAAGCTCTCGGAAGGAGCTCTTCTCACATACACGAGAAGGTAACACCTAAAATAGGCGTTCTCTCAGATATATATATATATATATATATATATATATATATATATATATATATATATATATATATATATATATATATATATATGCAAGCAAGAAACTACAGCTTCGAGAACCACTGTTGATGAATCAACATCGGTAGTACTAGTGGAATTATTATGGATTTGTCCACAATTTGACTTTTTATACAAAAATGCCAGTAAAACCAATTTCATTGATTGCAAATGGATTTATTTTATGCACCATCACCCACCAACTATTTAACTTTTATTTTAAAGACTCTTAGGTTACTTTGTAAGTATAATTGGTAACAATGAAAGAACAACACTGCATTGAACTATTTCAATGAAGTCCCAACCAGTTGCTTGAGTTAGTTGGTATCTTGGCCTTAGAGGGCAAGTAAGATATTTTCTGTTGATATATTTACCTGTGATTGTTAACAATAGGGTTTTTGTGTTTCAAATAGTTTCAATCAATCATTTCCTGTGGCACCCACGGGGATACATATGACCTTAAGGAATTCACGCCACCACGCTCTATCTTGAGCTAATGCGTCAAGATCTTCCGAACAATCATCTCCTGCTTCCCGCCTCATAGTCCTTATACAAGTCCTTCTAGGCCTACCTCTACCTCTTCTAGCAGGGTCCACTAACCCTGGTGTATCCCGAACTTTACCCTGCTTTTTATAAACATGACCTAACCATTTCCAACGAGAAAATCCAACAAACTCATCGACCGGTTGCACCCCTGTTATTTCTCTGATTCTGTTATTTGACACTATCCCACCATTTAACTCCTAATATTCGTCGCAGAGCCTTATTTTCAAATCCCAATAGTTTTTTATCTGTAGTCACAGTGCTGTACCAAGACTCATGTCCATAAATCAAAATACTTCTAACCATTACTTTATAAATTTTGATTTTAGTATGCACAGAAAAGTTGCTATTATTCCAAACATTCTTAAGCATTCCCATTGCCTGATGGGCTCGTCTTAGCCTTTCCTCAAATTCCGAATTTAGAGAACCATTCTTTACTAAATAAGTACCTAAATATTTGAACCTATCAACTTGCTTTATAGCAATTCCTTCTACCGAGCAATTCTGCGCATTTTCTACATATATTCATATTTATGATTTCAGTTTTTCTGTAATTAATTACAAACCAACTTTTCGTCCTTCTCAAACTAAACAGTCCAGCACTCTTTGTATCTCTTCTGGCCCATCACAAATAAGAACTATATCATCAGCATAATTAATGTACGTCCAGAAGTTTCCCATTTTTTCCCCAGTCCTATACCAGCATCAGTTTCTGCTTTTACCTTTTTCATGATGTAATTAATAGCTAATACAAATATCAAAGGTGACATAATGCCACCCTGTAGCACCCCAGACTTTACTTCAAATGGATCAGTCAAACCGCCGTCAACCATCACTTAAAAAGTTGTGCTCTCGTGCATATTCAAAATGACCCTAACAAACTCTTCCGGTATTCTATAATGCCGCATGATCTTACCCAAGGTATTTCTCGGAATGCTATCGAATGGCTTTTCAAAATCAACAAAGCAGAAGGAACTTTCATTTCATTTGTTTGCTGCATAAAATGTCTAACGATAAAAATCTGGTCATTGCACCCACGCCCCTTCCTAAACACAGCATGTTCATCTCTAAGAATGCCATCAACCACCGACTCTAACCTATTCAATAATATTCTACTGAAAACTTTCAAAGCTATAGGTGACAAGGTGATTTCTCTTCGGTGCCCCACATACTGAGATCTCCTTTTTTCGGAACTTTAACTAATACTCCATTCTTCCACCCTGATGGTACTATCCTTGTTACCCATATCTCATTGAATAACTTTCTCAGAACATATACCAATCCATCCTCTTCCACTTTAAATATTTCAGGAAATAAACCATCCTCTCCCGGTGTCTTATAATTCTTCAATTTTTTTAATGCTTTTACCACTTCTTCAAGCCTAATCTCTCCCGTGTCTATATTCAAATCTTCACGAGCAGGAGGTATATCTTCCTTTGGTGGAACTGGTCTGTTCAGAACTGTCTCAAGTGTTCTCTCCATCTACATATTACTTACATCAATGCTCTTAGTTAACATGTTACCTTCTCTATCTCGTACTGGCATTTCGTTGCGCTTACTACCTCTGCCATTCAGTTCACTAATTGCTTTATATGCTAACCTCTAACTATGCCCATAATTTTTATTGATAAGAGTTTCAGTTTCCACAACCTTTACATCAACAGATTTTCTTTTACCTCACCTAGTTAGCCTTTTTACTTCTGAATCCAAGCTCCTATGCACAGCTCTTGCGAATTCAATGTCTCGACCACCACTATTATGCATCTCACTCCTCTCTTTCTAATCATATCCCATGTTTCTTCAGATATCCATTTCTTTCTCCTCAATCTATGTCTCCTTCTAATTGTACCGCCAGTAGCAGACGGAATAACTTGACAGTCACAAGGGACTTTGGCGAGTGTGGCAGATGGGGGACCACACGGTAATCGGGAGGGGGGGGGGGGGTCTTCTTCAAGGGCCAGGACTATCATGGTGCTTTAGGATGCACAGGAATAGGCGGAGTCTCTCTGACGAGAGTAAGATGAACTTGGTTCTTAAACCAAGTTAACTTAGAGTTTGGTGTGACCACCGAGTAACGGGCTCGAAGAGGCACTTTTTCTTCTTCGTTTCGGAATTCGTCAAGGGCGAGGAGTGTACTCGGGGGCGGGGGTCTTCTTCAAGGGTGAGGACTGTACTCGGGGGGTCTTCTGCAAGGGCGAGGACTGTACTCAGGAGGGGTCTTCTTCAAGGGCGAGGATGGTGGGAGGGGGGGGGGGGTTCTCTGACGAGAATAAGTTAAACTTGAACAATTTAACTTAAAGTTCGGTTTGATAACCAGGGATTAGCTCAAGGATGAGTGAGCTGCTTCTTAGTCCCTTCTCTTGGTAGCCCGGCCTCTCTTGCAGGGGACTTCGTAGCCTGGTTGACTCACGGTTCTACCTCGTTTTTCCTAAGTGTTTGGTATTTATACCTCGTCACCTCACTAGGGTAGGGGTAGGAGGGGGGGGGGATGGGCTGCAGGAGGGTTCTTACTCCAACGGTTTTTCTCAGCAAGTCTTACCTCTGGTCCAGCTGGCCCTTCGAGCTTGAGAGAAACGTGTCTCCAATTTCGTACTTAAGGTGAAATTGAATACACACTCATAGGGGAGATCTTGTAGTTTAAACCGTTCTGCTTTTCATAGGGAAGGGGGGCGAGGGTCTGTGGTTACGAGATTGACCCAAAGTGCCTTGTCCGGATGTTTTTCTGTCAACGTCCCGTGTCTCAACTGGGAGAAATGGGAGATAGTTGATTCCTCTACAAACCTCCCTTCGAAGAACTTAATGGGATGGGGGAGGGGAACTCCAGGGAACTCAAAATAACTAACTGAACCTAGTCGAGTACAGCAAAGTTGCATGCCTTTGAGCCTTCTCTTACTTCAAGTTTCTTTAAACTTGAGCGCACACGCGCACGCGTACACAGGCATTGGGTCGAAATAGGCCTCGCGAGCCTACTGGAGGTATATTACCCAGCACAATTTAACATACTTGCAACAAAATTTAACCTTCAAACAAAACTAAAACCGAATTCCTCGATTACACGCAACAAAAACAAAAACAAGCTACTTCCTTACATTTCTAAATTTTTAAGAACTTAAATCCTAACGATAACTACTAACACGAAAAATTAATGAAAACATGGTTTCACGCTTACTAGGTACTGAAATAACCCTCAATGGTATTTCAACTCAGCTTATAGAGCGGCTGTACTTTATCGGCCCCTTTGATATAGCTAATATCAAAATGGTGCTCTATGACCATTACCTTACAGTGCCTGAGTCGGCCGTTCGATTTATTGAGCCTATCCACGTAAGTTACAAAATGGTAGTGGTACTCCAACCTATGCAATCTACCCGTATTATGGTACTTGGATAATGATGATTTCAAATTAACCCTCATGGATAGAGCGGCCTGTTGTAGTGGGGCATAAATGATGGGAGCGTGGGGCCCATAGTACTCCTTTAACAAGGTACCTTGGGAGATCGAGTCTGGGTTCGATCTAATTGGTTCGGAAACAATTTTCCTTACCGGATCGTTAATGGGCATGTAGCTCACTACGACTTGGAGTTTTAGTGGTAACTCCGCGGATGCTTCGTTCTGGGGGAAGACTACTGGGGTTAGGGAATACTCATTATCTTCGTCTAACATCTGCCTCAGTTTACCTGGATGTACCACATTGACACTTCCGTCCTGCTCCATCGTCACCCCATTTGGCTAGGTTCTCCTCGTAGGTTCTTCTTTAGGTACTCCTGCTTGTATCTCATCCCTACTTACTCGTACTTCCACCATCATTACCCCATTTGGCTGGGTTTAATAACTTTGACAGGCTAATCACGGGAAATTTATCTAACGATCTTACTGTATTCTTATTTCTTCTGTTTCTTCTTCCATTTCTATTATCAGTTCTGACAGGGCGTAGGCATCCATATCGTCGCCTTCAAGTCCCAGCATTTGGGCTTGTTGGTATAATTTTTCGTCCAAATCCATTTTGTGGATGTCCGTCACACTCTCACCTCACCACTGTACGCTCAGGTACTTATGCAACAACTCACCAGGTAGCGCGGTGCCTAACTTACACTTTATCCCAATACTAAGCTGATTGGAATGCCACTCCAACAATAAATTTATTAATAACTTTGACAGGCTAATCACGGGAAATTTATCTAACGATCTTGTTATGTTTTAATCTTTACTCGAATACTTGGCACACCTTTTATCTTCTTGAAGGAAATACAAGACAAATTCTAGTGAGTTCTTCCAATGCCCATAAAACTTGACACCAAGCATTAATGTCGCAGTATTGGAAGGACCCCACACACCTGAGACCAAATATTTAATGTCGTGGTATAGGAAGGACCCCACACACCTGACACCATATATTTACGTGGTGGTATAGGAAGGACCGAGTGATGGAAGGAGTTGGCACGTAGGGGTTGTTTTCGTACTACAAAAAAAGAAGACTCCTTGACTAACGTTATACCTCTCTAAGGGTGCTATATATGATTTTATTATTATTATCTAGGGTCTTGACTTCTTTAAACTTTAAAGGTTTCCTGTGCCAACGTAGCGATTCGAAGAAGAATAAAAAAAAATGTTAAAACAAACTAAAACTTCAATTAAAACACAAAAACTAAATAAACATGAACCACAGAAATATTACGAATTTAAATACACAATAATGACTTCAATAATTTTTTAACTAAGGCTTTTTAACTTGACCTACTTGACATTATAGTGATGGTTAACCCACCACTCACTTCAATATAAAAATATACTAACTGTCTCTACTGGAGTTTAAATATCTTGGTCCCTCCGTCGACGGGTTTGAGTCTGACCTTGAACTCAATGAGCCCAGACACCTCAGGAATCCGGTGGGTTCTTTGACGCGTGCCCCGGCCAGATGGTTGACGGCGGACGGAATAACTTGACAGTCACAAGGGACTTTGGCGAGTGTGGCAGATGGAGGGCCACATAGTACTCGGAGGGGTGGGGGGTCTTCTTCTAGGACAAGGACTATCACGGTGCTTTAGGATGCACCAGGATATGCGTTGTCTCTCTGATGAGAGTAAGATAAACTTGGTTCTTAAACCAAGTTAACTTAGAGTTCGGTGTGACCACCGGGTAACGGGCTCGAGGAGGAGATTTTTCTTCTTCGTTTCGGAATTCGCCAAGGGCGAGGAGTGTATTCGGGGGTGGAGGTCTTCTTCAAGGGCGAGGACTGTACTTGGGGGGGTCTTCTTTAAGGGTGAGGAGGGGGGGTCTTTGACGAGAATAAGTTAAACTTGAACAAGTTAACTTACAGTTCGGTTTGATAACCAGGGACTAGCTCGAGGATGAGCTGCTTATTAGTCCCTTCTCTTGGTAGCCCGGCCTCTCTTGCAGGGGACTTCGTAGCCTGGTTGACTCACGGATTCTACCTCGTTTTTCCTAAGTGTTTGGTATTTATATCTCGTCACCCCACTTGGGTAGGGGTAGGATGGGGGGTTGGGGTGGATGGGCCGCAGGAGGGTTCTTACTCCAACGGTTTTTCTTAGCAAGTCTTACCTCTGGTCCAGCTGGCCTTTCGAGCTTGAGAGAAACGCGTCTCTAACTTCGTACTTGAGGTGAAATTGAATACACACTTATAGGGGAGATCTCTCAGTTTAAACCGTTCTGCTTTTTATAGGAACGAGGGGCAAGGGGCTGTGGTTACGAGATTGACCCAAGGTGCCTGGCCCGGATGTTTTGCGGTTAACGTCCCGTGTCTCAACTGGGAGAGAAGGGAGAGGGTCGATTCTCCTACCTCCTCCCTTTCATTTCCATCTCTTCTGACCAAGTCAATATCATATCTACGGGCAACAGGATTTTCCTCTATTTGAGTTTTAAGTTTAAATCTTATTTTTGAGATGCTGAGTTGAACACTACCAATATCTGCTCCCCTTCTAACATGGACATCTAGCAAAGAGCTCCTATGCCTCCTACTGACAGCAATGTGGTCAACCTGATTTTTATATCTTCCACACGGTGACACCCACGTTGTTTTGTGTATATCAAGATGTTGAAATAGAGTGCCCCAATGATTAAGTCATTTTCCAGACAAAAGCTCCCGAACCTTACTCCATTTTCACTCACTCTGCTTCCAGCACCCATATTCCCCATACATACCTCAAAAACTTCCTTGGGCTGCCCATTATTGCATTAAAATCTCCAACACAAACCAAACTATCATGCCTAGGAGCTCTACTTATTCCTTCCACCAACTTTTCATATAAAGCATCTTTCCTTTCGTCATGTGCTTCGTTGGTTGGTGGATAACACACAAACATGCTGATGTTACCATGATTAGACTTAAACCGTGCGTACAACAATCGCTCGTCTATAGGATCCCATTCACATAAAGCCTTATTTACCTTGCTTTCCAATAACAATCCTCCACCATGATAATGCATTCCATCCCGACCACCATATAACAACAAACGTAAACCATTTCCTAACACCAAGTTATCAATTCCGTTTAATTTAGTCTCTGTTATAGCGCATAAATCAATTCGATAATTCTGAAAAACTTTCACCAGCTCCTCAATTTTATTGTCCTGATTCAGCGTTCTCACATTCCAATTTCCGACCATAATAGTATTTTTAGGATGAAAAAAAGAATTGGGAGACTAATTTATTAGTTATTTTTATAGTTTGATTTTGTGTGTTTCAGGTAGTTTTTTATTGCTATAAATGAATTAAACCAAAAAAGAGTAAACAGAGTGATTTGAGTCCTCGAAAAACTGGACAAATAAACGTTTTTCTGAAAGAAACTAAATTAAAACAGAAAGAAATAGCAAAAAACGAGGTGTTTCAACTAAAAAAATCAGTGTTTTTAAGAACAAAAATGATAACGGTCAAGATTTACACTCAAACAGGATTGGAAAATGTGGTCGAAAACGAAAAACAACTCCAAGAACAGATGGAAAATTAAGACAACAGGCTCTTAAAAAAAGAAGAATATCTTGCAGGAAGATTTATATTCAGCTGGCAGCAGAAGGAGTTACCCTTGCCCGAAGAACAATGAATGACAGGCCTTTGGGAGCAAGGTTGAAATCATATTGCCCGAGAAAGAAGCCTCGACTAACGGAAACAATGATGAAGGCACGCTATTTATTCCTGGGCAAAGAATCACCTTGAGTGGACTTCAGAACAATGGGGATAGGTAAGAATGACACATCTAGCTAACCAGTTACCTGTAATTCATAAAAAACATTAATACCTACTAACTTTAACAGTACGGCTTTTTTTATAAGGGTTACAACCTTTTCAAACCATAAAGTTTATTTGATCATTCATTACTTCAATGGCTTTTCCAAATCTTCTATGGATGTTCAACTACTTATGTTGTATTTTCTACTATTACTGGTAGTTTTCTCTGATGAATCAACCATTCAAGTGCTAGATGACTTCGTGTGAGATATAAAAAGGCGTCCTGGAGAATAATTTATGCCTGAATGTCTGAGGAAAACAGTAAAATTTCCAATGAAAACTATGGTGTGGGGAGCTATTTCGGTGCATGGAACAAGTCGTTTGAACACAGAGCCCATTACGACCAAATAACAACTCATAGGCCTTTTTATTGAAGTTTGGTTCAGATCTAAGCGAATCCAAGAAATGTGCAAAACATTGATCAATGCGATTCCAAGACGTGTTAAAGCACTCATGGATGCTAAGGGTGGCTAAACTGCTTATTAATGAATGTAGAAGACTAAACACTGTGCTAATATGTCAAAATAAATCAGTTTGCAATCAATAAAATTAGTTTTATAGCATTTTGAGGAAAATTTTAAATTTTCCGAAAAATCGATAATAATTTTGCCAGTACTGTATATAATTGTGGGAATTATAAATATTGTAGCATTATCAATGTCAATTGCATGGCTTTCACTAGATATGTGTAAGAACATGCTAGAAGAAAGGCATCCACGGCGCATGTCGCATTTGTGACCTTCATTCTCTTGGAGAATCGACTGCTTTCCCCATTGTATATGATTGCAAATTTTGCATGGAATATAATAAACGCCCTGTTCTATATCAGTGTATCTATTTTTGGACAGACTATTTCATATCGAATTTTTGTATTGAAAGTCGACATCAATTTTGTTGACCCCTGCCATCTTTTTAAAATTAATAAATTGGTGCGAATATGTAAATATAATGCAATGTTAATTACGCGGTTTTCTTATTATTAGATGGAGAATAAAAGATGCTTCTGGCTTTATAATGACATTTTTATATTAACCATACGGGATACTGCAGTTTCAATGAATATTTGGGTGATGTGTTGATTCCATTCTGCAGGAAACAACGATCACATATGCGATACGCTCTCAAGAAAAAGGAAGAAACTACATACAAATCTGTTAAAAGGTCTTTAATTCTATATATATATATATATATATATATATATATATATATATATATATATATATATATATATATGAAAAGAGCTCACAAAGTGCACGTAAGTCAAAGTTATGCAGATACACCCACAAAGAAAAAGTGAATAACGACTTTAAGCGCTTTCGTCTTTATTCTTAAAGACCTTTTCAAGGAATGAAGAGGAGGCTGGACATGCATTGCCTTAAATAGTGGAAGGTGGTATTAGAAGACCCACCACTGAACTTTAATTAAGGGATACAAAATCATGAAACAACTTTATTTGAGATTTTATATATGTAGTGATAATGAGATCTAGCATGAAGAAACCAGGGCTAAGGTTGAAATTTGGGAACGTTTCAATGGAGATACATTCTAATATATTTCTCGAAATATAATTACTGCATTTTATGACTGGTTTGGCACTGTTCCAGTTAATGCCATGGTTAAGATTGTACATATGTAGAAAAAGCGCAGATTGTTCACTGTGATTACGTACATTGGCTTGATGTTGCTTAACCCGGAAATCTAGTTCTTTCCCGGTTTGTCCGAAATAACATCTTTGGCAGTTGTTGCAGCCAAACGAATAAACAATACCAGGTCGGAGGGTGAACTTTTGACAAGGATGCGATAAATTGTAGTCTCGTACTTAAAAATAACATTTATGTTCAGAGACCTGAGTAAACGAGGTAATTTAATTAAAATATGGTTATAGGGTAAAACTAAGTTTATGGCCTGAAACAGGAATATTAACATTAGTATGATAATAGGAACGCTTGGCGCAATTATAACAATTGTCGAGAAAGTACAGAGGGTAGCACAAATTTATCCCTATTTTATATATTCTATCGACTTCTTTGTCTAGGTATTCAACCTTAGCCCTGGTTTGTTCATGTTAGACCCCATTATTACTACATATATAAAATCTCAAATAAAATAGTTTCAAGATTTTGTACCCCTTAATTAAAGGTCTTTAAGAACAAAGACGAAAGCAAGCGCTCGGAATCGAATCGTTTTTCACTTTTCCTTTGTGGGTGCATTTGCATATATATATATATATATATATATATATATATATATATATATATATATATATATATATTGATAATAAACTATAACATCCATTTCGATGCGATTAGGTAAAGGTAATAGTAAGAATTCCTTAATTCGCTAGAAAAGAGTCGTGGAGTTCCTCAACCCCACCTATACAATTGGGTTACCATTCAGGTCTCGAATAAGAGAACTTTCAAGAAGCCTTTTGTACGAGATGGCGTTTGAACTTTAACAGAAAACGAGTAAAAAATAGATGGGCGAAGAGCCGCATGAACTTCTCACAAGTTCTCGTTTTCTAGTTAAAGTTCATTTTCATATTGATATACAAATAAAAACTAAATGAACCTGCATTTATCTTTTCTTAAAATTGCCGAGGTGTCCGAAAGTTTTTGGCCGCGTCTGTATATGCCAGAGTGTGTGAGAGAGTTTATAATAGAATGTGTAAGAGAGAGTTTGAGAGAATCTGTGTTAGAGTATATGAGAGTGTCTGAGATTGTATGAGAAAATGTGAAAGCGAGAATGGGAAAGAGGATGTGTGAGCGAAAGTGGCACTGTGTGTAAGAGGGAGAGAATGAAAATGAGTGTGAGAAAAAGCGAGCGTGAGAATAACTGAGAGAAAGTGGGAGAGAGATTGTGTTTTTTTGTGAACCAGAGAATGAATGAGCGTGAGTGTGTGAGAGAGAGAATGGTTGAGATAGATTGTGAGAGAAAGAGATTCTGATTCTCGAGAGAGTGAAAAGTGTGAGAGAATGTTTGAGACAGAGTGAGAGTGTGAGTGATAGTTTGTGCGAGATAGTTTGGGTATGTAAGAGAGAGCGAGAGAGCGAGTGTGGCTCTCACTATGTCTCTTTCTTTCTCCTTCCCCTCTTTTCTTTCTCTCATTCTATCCTTCTCATCTTCTCTTATCCTTTCCTCTTTCTTCGCATTCTCTCGTTATCTCCTCATCTACTTCTTTCCTTCCCTCTTACCCTAATTCTTTTCTTATCTCCTTCTTTCCTAATCTCATCCTCTCCTTCTCTTTTACTCTCATTCTCTCCTTCAATTCCAACTTTCTATCCTTATCTACACAAATCCTTTTATAGTCCCCTCTTTCTCTCTTTATCTCATCCTCTCATTCTCTATTTCCAGTTTCCCTCTTTCCCTTCTTCAATCCTCATCTCCTACTCTCATTCCATCTCTCCCTCTTTATCACATTCTCTCTTGTTCTCCTTTCTCTTTCCCTATTTCTCAGTTTCTCTCATTCTTGTTTTATTTCCTCCTAGCCTTCCCTCTTTCCATCATTCCGTCCTGTTCTTCTCATTTCCTTCTCTCCTTCCCTCTTTCTCTCCTCTACTCATCTCCTTCACTCTTTCCCGCTTTCTCTCATTCTCTCCTACTCATGTTCCATCTACATTTTCTCTCTCTTCGCATAATGTCTTTATCTCTACTCATCTCCTACTCTCTTCATCTCCTACCCTCTCTACCTCTTTCTATTCTTCACTTCTCTCTTTCACTCTATCTCTCTTTCTCTCATCATCTCCTTCCCTTCTTACCTATTTCCATTATTACCTCTTTCTATCATTCACTACTCATCTCCTCGTATCCATTTCTCCCTCTCTCTAACCGTCTTTGTCCTATTATCTCCTTTTCTCCCATACCCTATTTCCTTCTTTCTCTCTTTATATTCATCTTCTTCTTTCCTTCTATTTTTCTCTCTTTCTATTTTTCTCCCCTCAACCTTTTACCTCTTTTCCTCCTTCTCTCCTCATCACCCTGTGTCATTCCATCTTCCCCTTGCTCTCTCTCTCATTCTTTCCCTCTGTCCTACAAAATTTCCTTATTTCTCTCCTTCTAAACTAATCACTTTCTTTCCTTCCAACTTTTCCTGTTTCTTTCCTTATATCCTTCTCTCCTTCCATTTTACCTCTTGCCCTCCTTTACTCCATTTCTCCTCAGCACCTTACTCCGTCCCTCATATCCCTCTTTCTCCCCTTCTCTCCTCGTATCTTTCTCTCAATTTCTCATTTACTCATTCTCTCCTTCTTTCCTAACATCTTTCCACCCTTCTCTCCTTACCTACAACAATCCTCCTCTCCTTCCATCTTTCCTTCTTTCCGTCATCATATCATGCTCTTATTCCCTCTTTCTCTTATCATATCCTCATTTCTATCTCTATTTATTTATTACCCTTTTCGTATCATCATCTCTTATCGTTACTTATCTCCTTCTCTCCTTATCTGCTGCTCGCCTTTCCTCTTTCACTCATTCACTCCTTCTCTCCTCATTTTATTCTCTACTTACATCTTTACCTCCTTCTCTTCTTTTTTACTTCACTCTTCATCTCCTTCCCTCTTTCCATCTTTCTCTCTTTCTCTCATTTCACTCTCCTTCTCTCTTCATCTCCTTCTCTCTTTCCCTTTCCCTCTTTCAGCCCTTCTCTCCCTCTCTACTTACCTCATCCAGGATGTCGTGGAGCGCACCCAAAGGAGTGTCCAGCCTATTGGGAAGGCAGACGTACGCCAGTACGCCCGAGTCACTCTCCAAACAACCTTCTCGGAGGTTGCCAAAAATGGTGCCACCGTGACAATCAAGAAGCCGGGAAACGAAAGAGTATAGGGGGTCCTACATTAGTGGACTCCCTGAAAGTTCTTCTGTTCGATGCGAGGTCCATCAGGAACAAGTTTCCTGAGCTCCGTGGCCTCATAGCGACGGAAGAACCCGAAATGGTAGCCATAACAGAATCGTGGTTAAAAACCTCAAACCGAGACTTTGAAGGCAAATTCACGGTTCCTGGCTACCAACTCTTCCACAAAGATAGGCCAGACAGTGAGGGTGGCGGTGTAATGTTGTATGTCAAGGATACAATCAAATCTACGAACTCCAACATTATATCTGATCACGAGCTCCTAGGCGTTGACATAGAGATAGGTCCTGTCAGATACAGGACCCTGGTGCTTTACAGACCCCCTTCCCAACCCATTGAGAAGGACAGGGAAATGTAACAGCTGCTGGGTGAGCTTGTTCAAGGCAGAGTGTGCATCGTTATGGGCGACTTCAACAGACAAGTTGACTGGGAAACCAGAGCAGCCTGTGGCGACAGCGCGCCACTCATGGAGTTCGCCAACAACGAGCTCCTCACTCAATGGGTCAGAGAACCGACGAGAGGAGACAATATCCTCGACTTGGTCTTCACCTCTGAGGATGATATCGTTGAGGATCTCTCTGTAAGCAAAGAGCTCGGTGTCAGTGATCACCATCTAATTAGATTTACCGTCAAGATCCCGAAGGTAAGGTCTGTTTCCAGTCAATCAAGGAAACTTGACTTGAGAAGAGCAGACTTTGAGAGCCTTCGTGCTGGGCTGACTGATGTAAGGCTAGCGGTATGCGGAGATGTTGAGAATTCGTGGAACAATTTCAAAAAGAAGTTCATGAGTCTTCAATCAAGTTGCATCCCTCTGAAATGCCTCCGTCGGTCTTCTGTTCAACCAAAGTGGTTTAATCGAGAAATCGGCCAACTGCTTAGGGAGAAGAGAAATGCGTACCGGCGATCGAAGATCTCGAACCTTTGACGAGTACCGGAGGCTAGCCAAAAGAGTGAAGTCCAGCATACGGGCGGCTAAGCGGTCTGAGGAACTCCGAGTGGCAAGACTTTGCAAGGAGAATCCCAAGGAGTTCTTCAGCTATGTAAATAGCCGTAAACCAATCCATCGTAGGATTGGGCCATTAGTGGACGAGGAGGGTGCATTAACTCAGTCAGATGCAAAAAATGCTAACCTGCTTAATGACTACTTCTCTTCAGTGTTTACTAAAGAGTGTGGTCCCATCCCACAGCCCACGGATTCCTACTCGGGGGAAAAGCTAGAGGTAATGGACTTCACCGAAGGTGAAATAAAGAAAAAGATCGCTGACCTAAAGACGAATAAGTCCCCCGGACCGGACGGGTTTCTATCCAAGGTGTTGAAGGAAGTGTGCGATAAAGTATCACGACATCTGTGCGCTATCTTTAACATGTCAATCCGGACCGGATGCGTTCCTAGAAACTGGCGTGAGGCGGAGGTGACTCCGATCTTCAAGAAAGGAGACCCCAGCCATCCGTCAAACTACCGACCCATCAGTCTGACTTCGATAGTCGGTAAACTCATGGAAAGCATGATAGTGGACAAGATAACGTCTTATTTAGAGTAAAACCTGCTACTGAAGAGTTCCCAGCACGGCTTCCGAAGGCAACGGTCATGCCTGACGAACCTTGTGGAATTCTTCCACTTCGTGTTCAGTGAGCATGATCGAGACAAAGCGGTGGATGTTGTGTACCTTGACTTCCAAAATGCTTTTGACAAGGTACCACACCGCCGCCTTTTCCGGAAAGTGCGTGTGCAGGATATAGGCGGCAAGGTAGCAGGTGCATAGAAAGCTGACTAAGTGACAGACGGCAACGCGTAGTGGTGAATGGTCGGGCCTCTGAATGGGCGCCCGTATCTAGCGGTGTCCCTTAAGGTTCCGTCCTGGGACCACTACTGTTTATTATCTATGTCAACGACATGGACGGAGACATGGTTGCCAAAATCTCCAAATTTGCCGACGACACCAAGCTTGGTATCAATGTGGCAAAGGAGGGGAACACTACCAGCCTCCAAGAGGAACTTCAAAGAAATAGGGAGTGGTCGGACACGTGGCAAATGCCTTTGAACGTGAAAAAATGCAAAGTAATGCATATCGGCCACCAAAACCCCAAATCTCAGTACTTCCTTAAGGGAACTGCCCTTGAATCGAGTGACACTGAAAAGGACTTGGGTGTTACTATCACTAGCGACCTCAAGTTATAGAAACAGTGCATCGAAGCAGAGAAGAAAGCCCAAAGGATGTTAGGCTACATAAAGCGCCAGTTTGAAAACCGTAACAAGGTGATAGTACTTTGTCTGTACAACTCCCTCGTTCGGCCGCACCTGGAGTATGCCGTGAAATTTTGGAGTCCCTCGTTTCGAAAGGACATCGAAAGGTTGGAACGCGTACAAGCTAGGGCAACCAAACTGATTCCCTCTATCCGACATTAAAGTTATGAGGATAGACTAAGTGAATTAGATCTGTTCTCGCTGGAAACCCATAGACTGCGTGGTCAGCTCATCGAAGTTTTCAAAATACTTCGAGGGTTCGACAATGTTGACTACCGAAATATTTTCACACTGAGTGAGAACAGAACGCTCAATCACGGCTTCAAACTTGAACTGAAGCGTTACAACTGCAACCTGTGTCGAAAATTTTCATCTACAGTATTTGCGGTAAGTAGAAGTTGTCAACAGTGAATCTGTTGACCAGTTAAAGTCAAGACTAGACAAAGTCTTGAAAAGTGGACGTTTAGGGACTCAAAAAAATTGAGCAGCCATGTGCCTTCTCGATTGCTAGTCCAAAGGTATCTCTTTGAATGGACCGTTAGGTCTCCTAGGGTACTTTCTTTCCTTGTAACTCCTTGTAACTCTTTCTTTATTTCTCTACTTTTTTCCTTCTCTCCCTATATATTTCTCTTCTTTCTTCTCCCCTTTCTCTCCTTCTGTCTTTAACTGTTTTTATGTTGTATGTCAAGGATACTCTCAACTCTACGGATTGCAACATCGTATCCGACCATGAACTACTAGGTGTTGACCTAGAGATAGGTCTTGTTAAATACAGGACCCTGGTGCTTTATAGACCTCATGCCCAACTCGTTGAAAAGGACAAAGATCTGTACCAGCTACTAGGAGAACTTGTCGAAGACAGAGTGTGTATCGTCATAAGTGACTTCAACACACAAGTTGACTAGGAAACCAGAGAACCCTGAGGCGAGAACGTACTACTCCTGGAGTTCGCGAACAACGAGTTCCTGACTTAATGGGTGAGAGAGCCAACGAGAGGAGACAATATCCTCGACTTTGTTTTCACCTCTGAGGATGACATCGTTGAGGACCTCTCTGTTGGCGAAGAGCTCGGTGGCAGTAAACACCGACTAATTAGATTTGTAGTCAAAGTCCCGAAGGCAGGGCTTGCAACTAGTAAATCGAGGAAACTCGATTTGAAAGGAACAGACTTTGCAGGTCTTCGTGCTGGACTGACTGATGCGAGGCTAGAAGTGTGCGATGTTGTTGAAGACTCGTGGAACAGTTTCAAAACCACATTCATGAGTCTTCAATCGCGTTTCATCCCTCTGAAATGTCCCCGTCGGTCTGCTGTTCAACCAAAGTGGTTTATTCGAGAAATCTGCCAACTGCTTAGGAAGAAGAGAAATGTGTACCGGCAATCGAAGATCTCGGGTGACTTTGACGAATACCGGAGGCTAGCCAGGAGAGTGAAGTCCAGCATAAGGGCGGATAAGCGGTCTGAAGAACTCCGAGTGGCGAGACTCTGTAAAGAGAATCCCAAGGAGTTTTTTGGATATGTGAACAGCCGTAAACCAATCCGTCGAACGATTGGCCCTTTGAAAAATGAGGAGGGAGCATTGAAGCACTTAGATGCAGAAAATGCTAACCTCCTCAACAACTACTTCTCTTCAGTGTTTACTGAAGAATGTGGTCCATCCCCCGCCCAATGGATTCCTACTCGGGGGAAAAGCTGGAGGATATGGACTTCACCGAAGTCGAAAAAAAAGAAGATCACTGACCTAATGACGAATAAGTCACCTGGCCCGGATGGGTTTCTACCTAAAGTGTTAAAAGAAGCGCGCGATCAAGTATCACGACACCTGAGCGCAATCTTCAACATGTCAATCAGAACCAAATGCATTCCTAGAGACTGGCGTGAAGCGGAGGTGACTCCTATCTTCAAGAAAGGAGACTGAAGCCAACCGTCAAACTACCGACCTATCAGTCTGACTTCGATAGTCGATAAACTCATGGAAAGCATCATGGTGGACAAAGTGACGTCGTATTTAGAGTCAAACCTGCTACTGAGGAGTTCCCAGCACGGCTTCCGAAGGCAACGGTCATGCCTGACGAACCTTGTGGAATTCTTCTACTTCGTGTTCAGTGAGCACGATCGGGACAAGGCGGTGGATGTGGTGTACCTAGACTTTCAGAAAGCCTTTGATAAGGTATCACACCGCTGCCTTCTCCGGAAAGTGCGAGCACTGGGCATAGACGGAAAGGTAGCCGGCTGGATCGAGAACTGGCTAAGTGGCAGACGGCAACGGGTGGTGGTGAATGGACAGGCTTCTGAGTGGGTGCCCGTTACTAGCGGATGGCCTCAAGGTTCTGTCCTGGGACCACTACTATTCATAATCTACGTGAACGACATGGACGGTGACATGGTTGCCAAGATTTCCAAATTTGCCGACGACACCAAGCTTGGTATGAACGTTGCAAAGTATGGAAATACTGCCTGCCTGCAGGAAGATCTTGGGAAGATTGGGGAGTGGTCGGACACGTGGCAAATGCCTTTTAACGTGGGGAAATGCAAAGTGATGCATATCGGCCTACAGAAAGCCCCAATCTCAGTATATTCTTAAGGGCACTGCTATTGAATCCACCGACACTGAGAAGGACTTGAGGATAAAAATCACTAGTGACCTCAAGTTTTCGAAACAGTGCATTGAGGCGGAGAAAAAGGCCCAAAGGATGCTAGGTTATATAAAGCGCCAATTTGGATATCGGAACCAGGAGATTGTACTGTGCCTGTACAACTCACTTGTCCGACCGCACCTGGAGTATGCCGTACAATTTTGGAGTCTTTCATTGCGAAAGGACATCGCGAGATTGGAACGCGTACAAGCCAGGGCAACCAAGCTGATTCCCTCTATCCGACATAAAAGTTATGAGGATAGACTAAGTGAATTAGATCTGTTCTCGCTGGAAACCCGTAGACTGCGTGGTCAGCTCATCGAAGTCTTCAAAATACTTCGAGGGTTCGACAATGTCGACTACCGGGATATTTTCACACTGAGTGAGAACAGAACGCGCAATCACGGCTTCAAACTTGAACTGAAGCGTTACAACCGCAATCTGTGTGGAAATTCTTTCACCTACAGTATCTGCGGTAAGTGGAACGCACTTCCAGTGGAAGTTGTCAACAGTGAATCTGTTGACCAGTTCAAGTCAATACTAGACAGTCTTGAAAAGTGGCCATTTAGGGACGCAAAATAATTGAGCAGCCATGTGCCCGCTCGATTGCTAGGGTACTTTCTTTCCTTGTAACTCCTTGTAACTCTTTCTCAACTTCCTTCTTGCACTCATTCTGACATTATCTATTATAATCCCTCTCGCCCTCTCCTCTTCCCTCTTTCCCTCCTTTTCTTCTTCTATCCTTCCCTATTCCTCTCCTTCTTTCATTCCCCTATCATCATATCTCCTGCTCTTTTCCATTTTCCATCGCTCCTTCCTTCTTTCCATCCAACGTTCAATTCTTCCCTGCATTTTTCCTTCTCTCATTTTCTCCTCATTTCCTTCTCTCCTTTCTTCTTTTTCCTTCTCTTATTTCGTCATTCTTCTCTCTTTCCTTTTTAATCTCCTTCTCTTCATCAATCTCTTTCCGATTCTATCATATTTTCATTCCCTCATTTTCTTCCCTTTTTCGCTCTCTCTCTCTCTCTCTCTCTCTCTCTCTTTCTTTCTCTCTTCATCACCTTCTTTCCTGCCTTCTTTCCATCCTTCTTTCCTTCCTCTTTCTCTCTCCTCTCCTAACATCATTCTGTCCTTCCATATTTCCCTCTTTATCCCTATCCTGCTCTCCTTCTCTATTTAACTATGTCTCTCTTTCTCTCCTTCTCTCTTCATCTCCTCATCTCCTTTCCTCTTTCCATCTCTATCCTGCTCTTCTTCTCTATCTCCCTATTTATCTCTTTCTCTCCATCTCTCCCCATCACCTTAACTCTTTCTCTCATTCTCTCCTCATCTCCTTCTCTCTTTCCATCTTTTTTTCACTCTCTCCTTCTCCACTTCCAACTTTCGCTCTTTCTCTCTCTTTATCTTATATCTACTCAAATACTTTTCTTTTTCTCTCTTACTTATTTTATTACATTCTCTCAATCATTCTCTCTTTACAACTTTTTATTTTCTTTGTTTCCCTCAATCTCTCTTTACTTCCTTCTCTCCATCCATAATTCCGTCTTTCTCTCATTCTCTCTTTCCCTCTTTCTCTCCTCATCTCGTTATCGCCTTCTCTCTTTCCCTCATTCGCTCCTTTTCTCTTAATTTCCTTCTTTTCTTCCTTCTCTCTCCTATCTTCATCTCTCTCTCCTTCCATCTTTCCCG
The DNA here is from genome assembly GCA_963969495.1 of Ceratothoa steindachneri. Lineage (NCBI taxonomy): Eukaryota > Metazoa > Arthropoda > Malacostraca > Isopoda > Cymothoidae > Ceratothoa > Ceratothoa steindachneri. The sequence goes on from OZ018335.1 coordinate 34,127,167, forward strand.
CTTTGTCTCTCCCTGTAGGAATTTTTTTTATTCATCTACACAAACCACACCACTCTCTTTGCACTTATATTAGAATCCTATGTGGGAGAAGAGGAGGTGCTCAATTTTTCTAACTTTATATTTACAATATTACCACTTTATGTATTTACACTAAATATTTTTATCCTTATATGTAAACGTAAAACACTATGTACACCATTAAACGCTAGATTGTTTTAACCATATAACCTGCCCTTGGTACAATCACTAAATGGAAATGGCTACCTACACAATATAACCACACCGCGATAGTGACCACCAAAAGTTTTTAGTTTTGAATCACGACTGATTAACCGAAGAAAGAAGAATTAATAGATTCAACTTAATAAATTGGGTATAGAATAAACCGCTAATCCTAGAGAATAGACAGCCGAATGATACCAAGAATAACAATCGAGTGAAAGATCCTCTGAAACTTGAATAACAATCGACTGAATGATCCTCCGAAACTTGAATAGCAATCGAGTGAAGGATCATCTGAAACTTGAATAACAATCGAATGAAGGATCCTCCAAAACTTGAATAACAATCGAGTGAATGATCCTCCGAAACCTGAATAACAATCGAGTGAAGGATCCTTCGAAACTTGAATAACGATCGACTGAAGGATCCTCCGAAACTGGAATATCAATGGAGTGAAGGATCCTCCGAAAGATGAATAACAATCGAGTAAATGACCCTCCGAAACTTGAATAAAAATCGAGTGACGGATCTTCCGAAACTCCAATAACAATCGAGTTAAGGAGCCTCCGAAGCTTGAATGACAATCGAGTGAAGGATCCTCTGAAACTTGAATATCAATCGAGTGAAGGATCCTCCGAAAGGTGAATAACAATCGAGAGACGTTACACATGTAGATAAGTATGGACATAGATAGAAACTGTAATATATGAAAATATAGTCGTAGATCGGTGGATACGTAGGCAGAAAATGCATGATATGAAGGTGCTCGAGGAGATAAGAAGTGCACCGGATCGAAATTGATCTCTTCATTGCATTGAATAGACATTCAAGGTAGAGATGGTATAGACCTAATTAGGTCTTGGACTGGCATTGAGTGGATCGTAAACTCTTTGTTGGTCCTAGTTCTTTAGTTCCTTCCCTCTCTCTCTCTCTCTAAATTTCCTTCTATCTTTCCCTGTTTCTCACCTGTCTCCGCACTTTTCCCTCATTCTTTCCTTCTCTACTTTCCGCTTTCTCTCTTCATCTCTTTCTTTCCTTACAGCTTTCTTCTTTCCCTTCTTTCTCTCTTGCTTTAATACTCACCTCATTTTCTTCCATCGTTCACTCTTTTTCTCGTTATGTCCATCTCTCTTCATCTCCTTCTCTCCTTCCCTTTTTTCCCTCGTTCTCTCTTCCCTATTTCTCTCCTCTCCAATTCCGCATTACTTCTTTCCGTTTTCTTCTTTCTCTCACTGTTTCATTCGCTCCTAATATCTTTCTCTCCTTCACTCTTTTTCTTTTTCTTTCTTTCCCTCTTTTCCTCCTTCTCTACTTCTCTTTCCATTTACTTCTCTCCTTCCCTCTTTCCCTCTTTCCAACAAACACTCTCTTCTCCCCTTCCTTCTCTCTCCCTTTCTCTCCTTATCTACTTCTCTCTTTGGCTTTTTCTCTAATTCTCTCCTATTCACTTTCTCTACTTCCCTATTTTCACCCTTCTCTCCAACTCTCCTCACCTCCGTTTCTCCTTCTAACTTTCCCTCTTACTCTCAAAATCTCTAAACCCTTCCACTCTCTCTCTCCTCTTGTTATCTCTTTCCGTCATTCTCTTATCTTTCAGTCTATCCTACCATCTTTCCCTCTTTCTCCCCTTCTTTATTTCTCTCCTTATCTTCTTCTCACCTTCACTCTTTATCTCCTCATCCCATTGTCTTTTTTCCTCTTTCATCCTTCTGTCCTTCTGTTTCTTCCTCTTTCTCTCCTTCTCTCCTCATCTCCTTGTCTGATTCCATTTTTATCTCTTCCTCTCCTATTCTCCATCTCTCCTTCCTTCTCTCTCTCATTTTATCCTCTCTCTTTCTCTTTTCATCTCCTTTTCTCCTTTTCTCTTTCTCTTATTCTCTCGTTTCTTCTTTCTCCATTTCTCTACTTCTCCACTCCTCTCTTTCTTTCTTTCTTTCATTTTTTGATCATCTCCTTCTGTCCTTTCCTCTTTCTTTCTTTCTCTCCTCATTTTCTTCAATTCTCTCTTTAACTCTTTCTGTCATTATGTCTTTTTTTCCTTCGCTCCTTCTCTCTTGCTCTTTTCACTCTTTCTTTCTCTCTTCCTCTTTATCTATTTTCGCTATTTTTCTCCTTCTCTCCTCTTCTTCTGTCCTCATCTCGTTCATCTTTCATTCTTTCTCTACTTCTTTCTTTAGCTATCTCTCTCTTTCTCTTCGTTCGTTCTGTCATTATTTCTTTCTTTCCTGCTCTATTTCCTTTTGTCGAATTTCCCTCTTACCCTCCTCTCTCCTTCCATCTTTCCCGCATTTTCCACTTCTTTAATTCTCTCCCATTTAATTCTCTCCTTCCATATTTCCGTATTTCCCTCAGTTTTCCTTTTTCTAATTCTCTCCTCATTTCATTCTTTCTTCATGCCCCTTTACTCTTTCTCTCATTATCTTCTTCACTCTTTATCTCTTACTCTCATTCTATACTCACCTTCTAACATTCCCTCCTCTTTTTCTCTCCTGTTATCATTCTCTCCTCATCTCCTTTTCTATCTCTATCTCTTCAACACCTACTCCTCATCTTCCTCTCTACTTCCCCCTCTCTCTCTTCTTCACCTGCTATACTCACCTTTTCTCATTCTCTACTTCTCTCTTTCTCTCTTTTTTCTGCTATACTCACCTTTTATCATTCCCTCATCTCTTTCTCTCAGTCTCTCCTTCTATCATTCTCTACTCATTTTCTTCTCTCCCTACCTTTTTATCTCCTTTTCTCCTCATCTGATTCTCACTTTCTCTCTTTCCCTTTGTGTATGCTTATCTTCTTAATCGTTCCCTCTTTCTCCCCTTCCCTCCTTCCCTCTTTCCTCTTTCTCTCTCTCTATCTTTCCCTTTTTCTCTCCTTCAATCTTTCTGCGATTCTCTCATTTTCCCATTCTCTCTTTCTCTCCCTCCATCTTTACGTCATTCTTTCTTCCTTTACTTCTCCACATTTTCTACCCTTTTCCCTGCTTCACTCATTCTCTCTTCATTCTTTATTTCCTTCCCTCTTTCCTCATTCTCCTCTTTCTCTCATTTTCTCAATATCTCCTTCTCACCACCCCATTGTCTGCCATTCTTCCCTTCTCCCCTCAGTCCTTCCATCTTTCCTGTTTTCTATACTTTTTTCCTTTATTCCCCTTTCTCTGATTCTCTTCTTTTCTCCTTCGCTCATTTCCCCTTTTCCTCATTCTATCCTTCTCTCCAAATCATCTCATCTACTTCTTGCTTTCCCTCTTTCTCACATTATATCCTTCTCTCCCCCATCTCTTTCTCTCCTTCTTTCCTTCTCTCATTACCTCCTTCTCTCATTTTCTCCTCCTCTTCGGACGGCACTTGGCCAGATACAACCATCTAACGAGGACGGGAAGAACTTCAAATGAAACGAATTCAAGAATCGTTTTATGGAGCATCAGGCTGCGTCCGTTCCCACGAAGACTGTCAGACTAATGAGCATCTACCATAGGTGGTTTACTAAAAAAATCGCCACCGTTATTAAAGGTAGAAAAACAGCGCAGAGGATATGGAAAAGGAGTAAGAATACAGTACATCATGAAGCTTACGTAGAAGGGTAAAGGCCCTAGTGCGTACGGCTAAGCGGAACAAAACATTCGTGTGTCCTCTCTCTCTAAAGAGAACCCTAAGGAGTTCTTCCCGTACATGAACAGCCGAAAACCAGTGCGCCAACGCATCGGACCTCGGAAGGTCGTGGACGGCGTCCTCCTCGATTCAGACCTGGAAATAATAGCCAATGTACTCAACGACTACTTTTCCACGGTGTTCACGACGGAAAGGAGCGGAGAGATACCGAGACCGCCGATAGCGATAGATGTTAGATTAGAAGCGCTAGAAGAAATAACTACAACTGCCAAAGAGGTTGCTAGGAGGCTCGGTCAGTTAAATGCGTACAAATTCCCTGGTCCTGACGGCTTCCTTCCAAGAGTGCTGCGTCCGGTAGAAGATCAGGTGGGCACACATCTTTCTGACATCTTCAAAACATCACTCGATAGTGGTGAACTCCCTATGGACTGGCGTATGGCCAACGTCACCCCGATCCACAAAAGAGTTGACCGTGGCAACGCTGGAAACTACTGACCAATAAGTCTCACTTCAATAGTGGGTAAAGTACTGGAAGGCATCATAGCGGATAGAATAACGGGTCATTTAGAGTCACAGTCTATTGAGAGACAACCAGCACGGCTTCCGAAGAAAGTGCTCGTGCCTCACGAACTTGCTCGAATACTTTCACTGGATGATGAGCGAGCTTGACAAAAGTAGATCGGTGGACATATTTTATTTGGATTTTCAAAAGGGTTTCGATAAAGTCCCTCACCGTCGACTGATAGCGAAAGTACGTGCCTTGGGAATTAGAGGAAAGGTCGCAAACTCGCTAGAAAATTGGTTGTAGGACAGGCGACTGAGGGTTACTATCGGCGGCCACGCATCTCGGTGATCGTCAGTAACGAGCGGAGTCTCTCAAGGCTCCGTATGGGCCCTCTATTATTCATCATCTACATCAACGACATAGATGAAGGACTGAAGAGCCGCCTCGCGAAATTTGCCGATGGCACAAAACTTGGATCGAACGTAGCGACTCAGGAAAACATCGAGAGGTTGAGGAAGGACCTACGGATGATCGGCGAGTGATCTGAAAAGTGGCAGATGTCTTTCAACTTAGACAAGTGGAAGGTGATGCACATCGAGTATGCAAATCCCCAGTAAGACTACGAGCTACGAGGCATGCGTCTTGAGTCAACTGGTGTCGAGAAGGAGTTAGATGTGCTGATTAGCAGAAGAGGGTTCAACGACGGCTGGGTTACATGAGGGGGCAATTCAATATTTTACTCTTAACCGGAATGCGACTCGAAATCACGGGTGGAAAGTTCAGTTACCCAGATTTAATGCGCTTCCCTCATTCTCCCTTTCACTCCTCATTTCCTTCTATCCTCGCTTCTTTCCGTCTTTCTCTCCTCCTCTCTTCTCTCCTTCTTTATTTTTCTCATTTTCTTCTTCTCTCCTTCGTCGTTTCCTCTTCACTCTTTCGTTCGTTCTGTATTCAACTCCTCCTCTCCTTCCTTCTTCCTCTCATTCTTTCCTCTTCTCATTCTCTCCTTACCTCTTCCTCTTATTCTTTCCTCCTCTCGTTCTCTCCTTCCCTCTTTCCATCTTTCTTTCTTCATCTCATCTCTTTACTTCTTTCTCTCCTGCTCCCATTCACTCTTTTCCTTTCTCTTGCACACTAAAGTGGTGGCAGCTATGGAGGAATTTAGTTGCCATGGTATTTGACCTAAATTTCCCTAACCTTGTCGGTTTGAATACAGAATTTTGGAAGATTCCATAAAAAGAATTTTTTATTGTTCTAACAACATTCACCCACAATCAATCAAATCATTACATTCACAAAATAAATTCTTTCTATTGTTCCAATCACATTCACCCACAATCAAAGACAAATCATTACATTCACAAAATAAATTCTTTCTATTGTTCCAATCACATTCACCCACAATCAAAGACAAATCATTACATTCACAAAATAAATTCTTTCTATTGTTCCAATCACATTCACTCACAATCAAACACAAATCATTCCATTCACAAAATAAATTCTTTCTATTGTTCCAATCACATTCACTCACAATCAAACACAAATCATTACATTCACAAAATAAATTATTTCTATTGTTCCAATCACATTCACTCACAATCAAACACAAATCATTCCATTCACATAATAAATTCTTTCTATTGTTCCAATCACATTCACCCACAATCAAACACAAATCATTACATTCACAAAATAAATTCTTTCTATTGTTCCAATCACATTCACTCACAATCAAACACAAATCATTACATTCACAAAATAAATTCTTTCTATTGTTTCAATCACATTCACTCACAATCAAACACAAATCATTACATTCACAAAATAAATTATTTCTATTGTTCCAATCACATTCACTCACAATCAAACACAAATCATTCCATTCACAAAATAAATTCTTTCTATTGTTCCAATCACATTCACTCACAATCAAACACAAATCATTACATTCACAAAATTAATTCTTTCTATTGTTTCAATCACATTCACCCACAATCAAACACAAATCATTACATTCCCAAAATAAATTCTTTCTATTGTTTCAATCACATTCACTCACAATCAAACACAAATCATTCAATTCACAAAATAAATTCTTTCTATTATTCCAATCACATTCACTCACAATCAAACACAAATCAGTACATTCACAAAATAAATTATTTCTATTGTTCCAATCACATTCACTCACAATCAAACACAAATCATTCCATTCACAAAATAGATTCTTTCTATTGTTCCAATCACATTCACCCACAATCAAACACAAATCATTACATTCACAAAATAAATTCTTTCTATTGTTCCAATCACATTCACTCACAATCAAACACAAATCATTACATTTACAAAATAAATTCTTTCTATTGTTCCAATCACATTCACTCACAATCAAACACAAATCATTCCATTCACAAAATAAATTCTTTCTATTGTTCCAATCACATTCACCCACAATCAAACACAAATCATTACATTTACAAATTAAATTCTTTCTATTGTTCCAATCACATCCACCCACAATCAAACACAAATCATTACATTCACAAAATAAATTCTTTCTATTGTTCCAATCACATTCACTCACAATCAAACACAAATCATTACATTCACAAAATAAATTCTTTCTATTGTTCCAATCACATTCACTCACAATCAAACACAAATCATTACATTCCCAAAATAAATTCTTTCTATTGTTCCAATCACATTCACCCACAATCAAACACAAATCATTACATTCACAAAATAAATTCTTTCTATTGTTCCAATCACATTCACCCACAATCAAACACAAATCATTACATTCACAAAATAAATTCTTTCTATTGTTCCAATCACATTCACCCACAATCAAACACAAATCATTACATTCACAAAATAATTTCTTTCTATTGTTCCAATCACATTCACTCACAATCAAACACAAATCATTACATTCACAAATCATTACATCCACAAAATAAATTCTTTCTATTGTTCCAATCATATTCCCCACAATCAAACACAAATCATTACATTCACAAAATAAATTCTTTCTATTGTTCCAATCACATTCACCCACAATCAAACACAAATGATTATATTCACAAAAGAAATTCTTTCTATTTGTTCTACTAAATGTCTCCTCGAGGAAATTTATCAATAAAGTCACCATTCTCTCCCCTCCTCATCTGCTCCCACAAATTCAGTTATATTAAGCCAGACATGTTTGTGTTGTACCTCGATTGTTTTTACTCTTCTTAATTTTAATAAAATAAGTATTTTACGCTTATGTTTTCACTTAAATGAAGAACAGATGTAAGTGCCAAAGATCAGCTACTGATGTTTGCTACCTCACCCGACCGAGATTGCTTTGAATTCGCCGCTCCTAAATCCATGTTCGGATTTTACGCACATGATAGAGTATTTAGGTATATATTTATGTTATTTTATAAAACGCGGTACTTTATGCTTCGGTGTGTATTTAATAAAAAAATGTCTGAGGATAAAATATATTGTAACCATTTACTTTTTCTGCGATTCGATATATTACGTTCAATGTACAATTTATGTCATCAAAAAGCATTATATTTTTAGCTACAAATTGCAAAAGGAATAATTCTTCCGATACATTGTTTTGTCTATTTAAATTTTCTAGTAATTAAAGGTTATCTTTGCCTCACAATTTTTCAAATATACGAGAAGTGCCTGTCAAAAACAGTTAAATGAACATAAATCAGTCTTAAGCACCAAATAGAGATAACACAATAGAACCAATAATTATGATACAAAGAAATACAATAAATATATAAAATTATATAACTCCACCCAATGGATCATCTTTTATTTTAATAATATGTTCCGATGCCGCCTTTATCCTCTCAATAAACATTTAATTTCATTCTTTAATATATTTTAGAATATTATTATCCTCTATGGCGACAGTATTTGTCTGAGTTCTTATCCTTACAGAAAATTATAAGCTAACTGGTTTAGAGGCAATACTCTTATTAATGATGCGAAATCGAGCAAATAAACGCTGAAATATTCCCTACTCAAAGAACAAGATAATTTTGGGGGTGGGAAAACGGTTTCTTTTTCTCATATCTTCTGAATTTAGGAATGTATATATCGGTGAGGGGGAGGGGGGAGGTATCAGTGAACTCTATATTAAAAATAAGTCTACCTTTTTTGCCTATTTATTTTTTTACTTCTATTTACTGACCCTTATATCCTTCCTTAGGTGAGTTAAATGAAGCAAACGTGAGTGACTAGTAAAGGGGGACACTTTTACCATTCCACTGATTTTTACCCGGATTCGAGCATTGGAGCGACGATGTCTGTGGAAACTTATTGGGAATTCATTGATCGCCATGCGATGGTTACCTTGATCTCTCCAAATCAGAGACATTGGATTTTTTTTTTTTACCTACTTATTGCAAGTAAGTTTAAATTTTAATATATATATATATATATATATATATATATATATATATATATATATATATATATATTGTTGCAATAGGGAAAGGGGGTTCAGAAGCGTACTCCCTACTGGCTCTTACAAAACATAAGTTTCTACCTTCCAAAGGTATATTGCCAGGCACTGGTCATAATGGTCATAAACCCATATGACCACATGCCCTGGACCATTCAAAACTATATATATATATATAATATATATATATATATATATATATATATATATATATATATATATATGAAGACATATGCGATGGTTACGAACATTTAATTTTCCGGACGTTTCGCTCATTAACGATGACCATCATCAGCGAATTCTAAATACAAAGAATTATTTTTATAAGAATAACTAAACACAGCAATAAAAAACATGACAGGAGTCAAAAATGATAACCAAAAGCAAGAAGTTAAATTGAAATATATAATCCTAAACAGTTGAAAGCAAATGGGTGAAAACCCATTAATAAGTAATTGATTAATATCATAAAAAATTTCTAAATTAAATAATAATCCTGAGTTTAAAATATGCATAATAAACTTGAATTAAATTTCTATTGAAATACAAAAATTGTAAACTATAGCAATAGAGTCGAAAACAAGGGAAAAAAAAGATTAAATAATCACTTGAGCTGCAAATATGAATAATAAACATAAATAAAGCATCAAGTGGAATACAAAAAATTCACTATAAACCACAGCAAGAGAGAATTATAAGGGCAGGGCGAACAATCCAAAATAAATTAGATCTGGGGGCATGTAATCGAAGAGGATATTAATAAATAGAGCGAAGCAAGTAATTCAATTAAGTTAAAGTTGTTGAAGTTGAAGTTGATGTAAGAAGTAGGAAAATGTGTAGTAGGTATATAAAGATAAAAAGAGAATGAGTTTTGCCCTGGTGTAGAGGGCTCCTCACAGGTTTATCTTGTACTTGTTTCTTATTTTTCTTCCCTTTATTTGTTGTTATCATTTCTATTTTTTAATTTATATATATATATTATTTTATTATATATATATATTTTTTATTTATTTTTTTTTTAATATTATTATTTAACTAACTTTAAGTAAATAAATATATTTAATCTTTCCTCCATCGTGGCTTTCAAGCCTTTCAAGTTTCTACTTGCTATATGTATCTTATTTTATATTTATTATATGTTTTGCCGGGGTTTAGGTTTAAATTTTCGGTTGTCTATATTGGTTTTGTAATGGGCACTACGCCTCTTTCACTCTTCGCTATTATCTCTTCATTCTTTGGATTTTTGTTGTTCTTAAATCTTGCGGTTAGGTCTATATATATATATATATACCAACTTGTTGGTCTCGGAAGCAGTTCCTTCCACTAGGGAAGAGGGATTTTCTGGTGACACGACCCCTTGCTGCTCTCGGTATGTCTAGGTTGTGGTTAATATTCGGGAGTATATCTTCGTCTATTTTCTCCCTAGCCTTTGGAGTTCTATATTCAGAAGGGTTAGTCCTGCTCTTGCATGCAGGACTGTCTGCTGAATATAGTACTAGGACTTTTCCTTTGTTACCATATGGGTAAACATCTCCATTTACTGTGACATCCACACGTCTTCGGCGGTTAATTTTTAAGTGATTGAACATTAAATAAATACGAGTAGACTAAGGCACGAAAGTTTAAATATTAAATAATCAATAATGAAAGGGTCAAAAAGGACGACTAAAACATTAAATTAAGGAAAAGTCAATCATAAACCAGATCATTTAGATATTAATGGGACAAACTAAAATAGAAATAATTTTTTTTTCTCTGCACGAGTACTAATCTTAGTACGGTGAAGCTGGAAGTAACAACTGATATTCCGGACAGAATTAGTCAGAAAGAAAACTATTAAGGGGGATGTGATTGGTTGTACATTTGTCTATATAGTGAATAATTTAAGGGATGATAAATAATCATTGAGTTCCGGGTTTATTTGATTGATGCAAAGTGATTCAAGAATTTTTAAATCCAGAGAAGAAGAGGCAGAAGAGAGTATACTAAAGGAATCAGGGTCAAGCGGGTGGTTAAGTTTTAGTGAATGTTCTCGTATAGAAGAGTATTCGGGTTTGGAGATGGGAATGTTGGTTCTGTATGATACTCCGATATGCTTAGCGATCCTACATCTTAATTGTAGACTTGTTTGGCCTACATAGCGACTTTGGCAGGTCGCACAAGTGAATTGATAAATGATGAAGGAACGCAGGTATATATATATATATATATATATATATATATATATATATATATATATATATATATATATATATATATATATAATATTTATATATATACTTTTACGAGTACTTAGTAGTATTCAAAATAAATTTGACAGGATGTTCATTCCTGGTTGTTTTTCTTGTACATTTATATATGGCTTCAAGGAAGAGCATTTGAGGATTATTTGGAGCAAAGTCTAAGATTTTTAGTTTTTACTCCATCATTTTCCTTGTAATGCGTTTTGGGAGATCCGTTATTTAGGTGATAAGTGATTCTCCTTGACAATTTCATTTCAGTCATTCCGATATATGAGTGTAGAAGGAGCTCGCAGTCTATGTAACCGTTATGCAGGCTCCGTAGTAGGTATATGGTAATTTTTCATGATAAAGCGTGAATACTTAAATAAACAGGCATTTTATCTGGTTGGATTTTCCCACTTTGGCAACTGTCTAATTTTCCTAAATATTATTTTTTTTTTAGTCGGTCAAGAGCTAAAGAGAACAAATTAAACTTGCAAAATTCTCTCACATAAGTTAGTTCTAGGTTTAACAGACCCCAGTTCGAACAAATTCTGTCAATTCGGAAGTGTCTATCTGTCAGAGATGTATACTTAAATTTGAGGAAAGGAAAACTGAAAAAAAATGTCGCAAAGAGTGTGCTCAAGAGTTTATGCTATCTTGGTGCGGATGATCTGTATTTTTTATAAATTGATAAAATCCTTACATTCAGCATTTATTAACAGTCTCAATTTAATTTCCGTTTAATTCTTGTAAATAAAACTGGGGAACACAATTTTCGATGAATTAGATCTGACAACTGTTTTTCAATAACTTTTGTACAAAAGAAAATAAAAATACCGCATCTAACAATGTGCTAGTAGTTTAGGCAAAAAATTACGCTTATATCTTTTCCTGGAGTGTTCATTATGTGGAAAGTTTGCTTTATACTCCAATAGTAGGCAGCCAATATATTTACATCCCACCTGCATTAATACATTTCTTCAATGATCTTCAAATCTTTGGGGAATCGTTCACCTTGCTCATCACTCACTTCACCAAGGTTTCCCGGAAAATAGCAAAATTGCTATGCAGAAAATGCAACTTTATACTCAGGTTACAACCGAGCGTTTTGTAGCTCTCCAATACTTTCTGGACAATTTCGCTGTAATTCTTTGCTCGTGTATTTCCAAGCAAGTCCTGGATAAGGTCTTTAAATGATAACCAAGCATTCTTTACGAGTTCTGAGAGTGCCCCGATGAAATGTTCATCTTTGATGAACTGCCGAATCTGTGGATCATTTTATATTTGTTTTTCTTGTTATATTCGGAAGTTTTCACTAAAGAAAATTAACAATGTCTACAATATTTTTATGGGCTCTCGCCAAATCATAGATGTAACAAATGACAATTTATCAGGTGGTCCCTTTGTCCACATGAGTAAACTCTCACACCTTGTGAGGAACCCAAGACTTGTCTTGATCACCAAGTTTTACCTTAAAATATGCAAAATCGGCTTGTTTGATAAATGCGCTGATGTTTGCTCTTTGCCTGGGAATGGTGAAACCGTCACATACGAATATATAACAAAAGGAAACCGGCCTATTTAGGCACATATGAGGAGAAGTAACATAAGAAGACGATCTGAAAGATAGGAAATAAGTATGTCAATAAAAAAACTGTTGAACATCACAAACTTAAGAAAAAACTTACATAAAGTCTGCTAGCCTCTTGTATACATACTTTTATATATTGTTTGCAGAATACGACAGTAATCACATATATAGAGCGGCACATAACTTCTGTAACTACGGGTTTCAAAGGATTTATGTTTAATAGAGAGTGTGACGAAGCGTGTAAGAAGGCAAACCAAATGCTTGGATGTATTGCGAGAAGTTTTCAATACAAACACCAAGATATAATCATACCTCTATATAAAAGTTTAGTAAGACCACACCTGGAATACGCGATACACTTGTGGTCATCTTATCCACATGTAAACATCAATAAAATAGAAAGAATTCAACTACGGGCAACTAAACTAATTCCCGCGATTAGAAATGTCATAAATCGAAAGATTAAATATATTAAAAATTCCAACTCTCGAAACTATGCGATTACGAGGCAAACTTATCGAAGTATTCAAAATTCTGAATAAATTTGAAAACGTAAATTATATATATTTTTTTTAAGTACGACCACGTAATAACGGTTTTAAACTGAACGGACGGAGATTTCAAACGAACATAGCTAAAAAAAAAAATTCACCTTGAAAATCATCGATAAATGGAACGCATTCTCCGCGAGGTAGTAAATAATAATAGTGTGAATAGTTTTAAAAACAAAGTGAGTTATTTTACAAATAATAATATTGTTTAAATACGGAGCCCTGTTGTAGAATAAATAGCACATGAGTAAACATCGTAACGATAATGTCCAAAAGAGGACTACTAGTATATTAGTATAGAATGGGACTGGCGTTTGAGTGGACTAAGTAGTCCTTGCTAGCTCTATGTAACTATGTAATAGACAAGTTACAAGCTGTCGCTGTTTGCTAATACGGCCTTTTCTATTAGTCGCGGTTAAAGTGTTAATAATATTAAATAATTAAATAGCTAATTTTACTATTTTTTCTTCTAATATTTATGATTAGTAATTAATAGATAATAAAATAATAAAAGTTATCAGATGGCCAGTCCATTTATTTACGGAAAAACAATACACTTGTGCTTATTCAGAGAGTAAACTACAGAAGAAAATTTGATCTGATGAAAGAAAACTGACCCCATCTTTTAAATAAGAATGCATATTTGAGTCTAAATCAAGTGAAAATCGAACTCAACAGTAATTATGTTCAAAACTGTCCCCCTGTGTAATTTATTTCCTAGAAGATTTCTTAATCATAAAGAAAACTCTCGGATAAGCTGAGATCCTAACTGGTATACCAAAGCTGGCTGTGAGGTTAGCTACGTGGATAAAACCACTCGTCTAATGTAATTAAGCATTAGGAAACATCGTAGTTTTTCTCATTACACCAATAGACCTCTGACAAATCCTGAATGTTTAAGAATAAAATAATCATGCTGTATCTTGCAATACACAATTAAGATGGAGGATTCTTTTTTGGGATTCATGTTCCAACAGTCACCATTTGGATATTTAGGAGTTGTTATACATCAAGAAACCATCCCAAACTAAATTACCAACAGTAATCCATTTCCTTATTTATTACATCGCACTGAACCAACTAACCGCTCTAAAACCAATGCACATCCTTTTACAACCAACCAAACTGTTTACATATAGGTATATAAGCTCTGATCTTCTCCATTCTATTGTAATCCTATTTTTAACACCAGTTAATTTAAGGATACTCAAATGGTAAGCTAACCTATCCTTTATTTATGCATGTAGTTTTTGTTAATTATCAATTTTTCATTCGAGTATTTTTCACTTTCAGTAGGTTTTTACTGTTTCTGAAAATTGTTAATAAGTAAATTTAAATGCTCATTTTAATGTTTTTATTAAAGGTCATTGTATTTATAGTGAAAGCCTTTTGAATAAGGAATTCGAGTACATTAAGAAAGCTTTCAGGAAACTGAAGTATTTAGAGGGACTTTGGATAAAATTGCGCTGTAAAGCAATGCGATGAAAATAGCGGAAAGAAGTAGGAACGCGACGCTCCCAGGGGGGTCCGTCCATGTTTTTTTATTTCAAATTGATGCAAAAATTTTGTTTTCAGTAGCAATTTAAAGGTAAGGGTCTATGGAACAATTCTGGTTTGAGTGTCAAGCAGTCAGATAAAACAAAACAAAAATGGCCGCCAAAATCCAAGATGGCTGCCAATTTCAGGCTTTTTTCGCATTACGCCTCATAACTTATGTACTATTGAACCCAAAATGGTGATTTTGGTCTCTATATCTATGTTTTATGAATGATTCATAACTTACTAACTGATCACTAATTGTGTTCTTCATTTACCATTTTATTGGTCTCTTTTCACAGGTCGAAAAACGTCTCCATTTGCATACCTATTTGTATTTCCAGATAATACCTTATTTATAATATTTCAGGTAATACCAAATTTTATTTGCGACGCCCTTGTACAGACAGCAGTTATTTAATATTGTTTGTTGAGGTTTAGGGAGTGGGTAATCCCAGTCCCACTCGCTGGACATATATTTTATTAACGCACCAAGGTGAAGCGGAGGTGAAGTGTATCCAATACACCTACTGTAGCCACTTCCGGTGAATAAGAATAACCCCGGTGCTTCCCTTTTGATCAAAATTAAGATAATGATCCCCTGAGTGTGTCCCCACTCAGTAAAAGCCAGTCATGGGTGGACCGGTGTAATATTGAGATTTAAGCTGAGTGGGTTGCTTATTAATTGCCAAAGGATCATATAAAATAGTTAAACACACAGATAAAAAAATAATCTTTAGAAATATGAAACAGCGTATATAGGTATAAATAGAATTAATCTTTGCACTGAATAAATAAGTCGACAAAATGTCGTGGGGATTATACTTGAAAATTACTCGCTAGGATGCTTGCGTCTTAATGGCACCCGACAGAATGAATGGTTATGGGCTCGGGATGGGATTTCTAGTTAAAGAATAAACTGGTGAAGTTAGGGGAGGGGATAATTCACTTTAACGATACCTTTGAGTTCGTGAGTATTTTTGAGAATGACGGTGAAGATCTTCTTCTGGTGAAGATGATCGCACTTAGTCCGGCCGTCCGAGGTTACTGAATGAGAAGGTAATCTTAGACCGGTGATATAATGATCCTATGCCGGATCACGAAGGCGAGCCAAACTGTGGCTCAAATCGGACTTCTTCTTCCTCGAAGTGACTTTCCCATTATTCGGCCCCTGGAGTGGGTAGCCAAAACCAATTACCTAACTACGTCTAGGGTAATCCGCAGAGGGAGGTCCTGTGTAACCTCAGACTCTGAATGGGGGGTCTGCGAGAAGTTTGGCGCTTACAAGTACCGTGACGGCAACACACAAATTCCCCGAAGTTTCTTTCTTACAACAGGCGAACTGTTTCATTTGTGGAATTAGCTCCACACACTTGATGAAGGTCCAATGTCTTCTGCCTGACTACAGGGAGAAGTTTCCCTTTTATTTCCCTCAAGAGCAAAAATCGGGAGAGAGCACCGAATTCTCATAAAATCCATATCGCTGCGCGAAGGACCTTTTCATCTACTGCCAGAAAAAGTAAATCTTTCACACCTTAGAGCCATCCGAGCTATCCTCGTCCCACGTCGCGGTTTACGACGGTGCGAAAAAACTCGGACCTTCGTCGGCTAGCAGGAGTCCTTCGAGGCAGACATTTTCCTGTGCGACCAGCCGCAAATTTGGTTGTCTCAAAGGCGCGAAAAGGGCGGAGGGAATTCGAAGCGAAAGTTGAATTTGGAATACGGAAGGCACACACAGCTTGTGTCGGAGTATTTCTGCGTACACTAATGTACGTGGTATTTAGACTTCTACATTGTTTATTTCTTTGTTTCTTTCCAGGTTATTTCTGAGATGGCTGAGGCAAGGATATGGCAGTTGTGTATTTTGTGCGAAAAGCAAACTAAGAAGGTGCTCGTTTGTCCTCTTGCGAATCTAGTCACCAGTCATAGAGAGGAAGCCTACACAGAAATCTTCAGCCTCACAAGTCAGTTCCGAGCAATTGGTGCTGCTCCCCATCCACACGTAGAATTTCCAGATGACGAATCCATGCAGAAGAATCGTGCATTCTGGCATAAATCTTGTCAGCTTTACAGAGCATCAACACTTGACCATGCAAAAAAATGCCATAATGAAGGATTGCCTCCTGCAAGAAAAAGATCCCGGCGGAGTCATGTAGCATCTAATCGTAATCGGTGTATCTTCTTTTGTGATGAAACAAATGCAGCAGATCATTCTTTCCATATGGTTACACTCACCCAACAGATACATAATAAGACAATCGCCTTGAGAGAAGAGCGTATCGTGGTACTCCTTGCCGAAGGCGATGTGGTCGCAATTGAAGCAAAGTACCGTCGGAATTGCTACACAGGGTTCAACCGCTGTTACGATGCTTTTTTGTAAACAAGACACAGCTAGCGAAAATCTCGAGGCCACAATAGAAAATGAGCTGCTCCAATTTATAAAGGAAGAAGTCACTGGAGGTCGTAGAATTTTTGCATTGCAAGATCTGACAGATATAAGAACATAAGAACATAAGAAAAGAAGGAGACTGCAAAAGACCATTCATGGCCTACACTTGGCAGCTCCTGTTCCAGTCAACACACAAAAGATTTCTTACCAGAGAAAAGTCATCAACATTGTCACCCTTTACAGGAGTTCGTCAGATCTAATCTACAATATACATAAAATGCATCCAGAGGATTATGTCCATTCGTGCAACTGCAAAATATAATCTCCCCACTCCTTAGCAAAATATATACATATGTACATAAAAAAAAGTCAGTCCCACCTAGCACCTTCATCCATATATTTATCTAATCTATTCTTAAAACTACCCAGAGAGGAGGCTTCTATCACATGTCTAGTGAGCCTATTCCATTCATCTACCACACGATTTGTAAACCAATTCCTCCCAATCTCCTTCCTAAACCTATACTTATCAAGCTTAAACCCATTGCTACGTGTTCTGTCATGTTCACTAAGTATAAGAACCTTACCCAGATCCCCTTTATTATATCCTTTTACCCATTTGAAGACTTCAATCAATTCCCCTCTGACTCTTCTCCTTTCCAATGTATGTAGATTTAGTTTTCTGAGCCTTTCACCATAAGGTAAGTTCCTTAGCCCACCAATCATCTTTGTCATCCTTCTCTGCACAGACTCAAGCAAATCAATATCCTTCCTATAATATGGTGACCAAAATTATACTGCATAGTCTAGATGAGGCCTAACTAGCGCTAGATACAGTTTTAGAATGACTTCAGCACTCTTATTGCTCACACTCCTCCTAATGAATCCCAATATCCCATTAGCTTTATTCTTAGCATTTAGGCATTGCTTTCTAGGACGAAGGTCTGAACTTACCAAAATACCCAAGTCCCTCTCACAATCGGTCCTCCCTAAAATTCTCCCATTTAATTTATAACTATTCAATGGATTATTTCTACCTATACTAAGTACACTACATTTGTCTATGTTAAACTTCATTTGCCATTGCTCGGCCCAATTGGACAGAATAGTCAATTCTTCCTGCATTACAACAGCATCAGAATCAGCCCTAATGGCCCTACCTAGCTTAGTATCATCAGCAAATTTACTCAGGTCACTACTTATACCTATGTCAAGATCATTAATATAAATTAAGAATAGCAAGGGACCCAAAACAGATCCTTGCGGAACTCCACTGCTAACACCCCTCCCACTCAGATTTAACTCCATCTATGCTAACTCTTTGCTGTCTGTCACCAAGCCATGACTGAATCCACCTAAATATACGGCCATCGATTCCGTGTTCTTTAACTTTGCCCAGAAGCCGTAAGTGTGGCACTCGATCAAAAGCCTTCCTAAAGTCCAAGTATAAAATATCATAGTTTTCATCATTATCTGCTGCTTCATACACCTTACTATAAAAAGAAAGCAAATTAGTCAGAGAGGATTTACCCTTACTAAAGCCATGCTGTGATTTTTTTTATCAACTTATGCTAATCCAAGTGATCTCTAATATTCCTTGCTATAATAGATTCCATCTTTTTCCCTACCACTGATGTCAAACTTACTGGTCTGTAATTAGACATATTTGTTTTATCCCCTTTCTTAAATATAGGTATCACATTGGCTTTCTTCCATGCCACTGGCACAATGCCACTTTCCAATGATTTTCTGAAGATGCATGCTAGGGGCTCACTTAACACATCCTTACATTCTTTCAAAATTCTAGGAAAGACCTCATCAGGACCGGGTGCTTTACTACTTTTGATTTTATCAATTTCCTTTGTCACTATCTCCTTTGTGATCAAGATATCCTTTAATTTCTCTTCATCATTACCCCGAAAGATCATTGACACCTCGGGTATATTTAGAGTATCCTCCTGTGTAAATACTGAGAGAAAAAAGTCATTTAGCATTCCAGCCATTGAGTCCCTATCACTCACTAATTCTCCATTGGAATCTATAAGTGGGCCTATTTTATCTCTAACCTTAGTTTTGTATAATTGATAAAAACTTTTAGGATCTTCCTTTGCCCTATTTGCAACTTTAATTTCATAATTTCTCCTTGCTACTCTAACTAACTTTTTAACATCTCTTGCTAGTTCATTATATCTCTGCCTTAAGTGATCCTCTCCATTTTTTATTTTCCTATAAATGCCCTTTTTAATGCCAATATAATGCTTAATTTTATCTTTCATCCATTTTGGGTCATTATTTTTAGCCCTAATCTCCTTATATGGAATGTTAATCATCTAACCTGTAATTAATTGCTCAATTATTCTTTCATACTCCTCTTCAATTGTAATCTCTTCCTCCTGGTGATTATTGTCTCCACTAACTGATATCATTGAATCTATTCCTGAATTGATTTCATTGCCTGGTTTCTGTACAACTGCCTCCAGGTAAGTCCTTAGCCCATTATAATTTGCTCTTCTAAAGTCAGGAATTTTAACATTGTTCATGCTACTATCCATACCATTCCATTTCATCTTGAATCTAATTTCACAATGGTCGAAATTTCCTCCAATCTCAGTATCCTTAATAACTTCTTCCCTATTTGTCAAAACTAAATCCAGAATATTATTACCTCTAGTGGGTTCGTTAATAATCTGCCTCAGAAAATTATCTTGGACAACATTCATAAATTCCTCAGCTTCCTGATCACCCACAAGAGCTTCCCAGTCTATATTTCTGTAATTAAAATCGCCCATTATACACACATGCTTACTTCTACATGCCCGTTCTATCTCCTGCCACAGAAGATTTGAAGCTTCCTTACTAAGATTTGGTGGTCTGTATAATAATCCTATGACAAGCTTGTTTTTACCTTCCTTTACATTTAGTCATAATGACTCTGTGTTATCATCTAATTTAATTGTACTGGTTACACAACACTGGAAATTATCTTTAATATAAATAATAACCCCTCCTCCTCTCTTCCTATTCCTATCTGTATGGAACATGTTAAAGCCCTCAATCTCAACCTCAGGTTTAAAGTGATTACCTGACCGAGAGATTATAACAACATGGAATCCAGAAGACCGTGAACCGGACACGCCTAAAGGAAAGAGTCCTGGAACACTTCCCGAATTTGACAGAGGAGTAAGGTATCCGAGACCGAGTTTTCATCATTTGTTCGAAGGTGGCTAGAAAGGTCATATCAGATGCAATTCAGGCATTCCACAACGCATATCTGGTACTGCCTAAATCCCAGGAAATTGGCAGAATTTTCTGGCGAATGTTGATAACAAGAAGGAACTGTTCTCATTCTTGTCAAAAAAGATAACAGAAGAATATTTCCAAGATGACAAGAATGTCTACATCACTGCAGGTGATCAAGTCCACAACGTTGGAAACAGTCCACCAATGAATCATTGCAACCATGGGGAAGCTGACACGCGTGTCCTAGTCCATCTCTGCCACGCCCTCTAATCTTCTTCACTTGGGATGGTGTATACTGGAGACACAGATGTTGTTGTAATCCTTCTGAGTAATTTCCATCACATCAAAGCTCTGAATCTGGCAGCAGAAATCTGGATCTACTTCAAAGCGGAAAACAACCAAAATGATCTTCCTGAACACTATCGCCACAAACCTGGGCACGACAACATGCAAAGCCATGACCCTTTTCCATGCATTTACTGCATCACACAGTACTTCTTCCTTCAAGTTCAAAGGTAAGCGATCCTGCTGCACGTTGTTGCACGAAGTGCCATCTCTTATGGAGCAAGTTTCAACTAATGTCGACACTCCATTCCAAACATCGCCAAGGTTGAAAGAAGTGGCAACAAACTTTGTCTGTAGGCTGTACTCAAATGAATCAAACGAGGACAATGATGTTTACCTCGCCCGAATGAGGTTGTTCTCACAGAAGACTAGAGACGTGGAGAGAATTCTCCCAACTGTTGATGCTTTGGATCAACATCTCAAAGGACTATCTTCCAAGCGAGCATGTGGGTAACAGCCCATATGTCCATGATGCTTATCAACAACCCAACTAACCATGGGTGGAAGGAAGAGGACGGCAAGCTGCTTCCCATTTGGACCACGCTGCCCCTCACCAAGGATGTGTTCCACCCGGATGTGAAGTGCATTTACCCAATTACCTGATTTCGGTGCAAATCCGTGAATACAAAGTTGAAGTTCACATGTCAGTGCAAGTGCACATTCGAGAAGTAGCTGGACTAGAACAATTTCTAATACTATTATGTATATAGTGGTCTTGGTTAATTTGTTAACCATTTTCTTATTGAGTGTATTGTTCAAGGAGTTTTTTTAAGCAATTTTGTAAGCATTTACTTGAAAGTAGGATTAAATATAAGAGAAGATATGCTCCAATCATGTTTATTTTATTTTTTATTCAATTACTCATTACATGCAAACCTAGGTATAAAGACCAAAATCACCATTTTAGGTTCAATAGTACAAAAGTTATGAGACGTAATTCGAAAAAAGCTGGAAATTGGCAGTCATCTTGGATTTTGGCGGCCATTTTGATTTTTTTATCTGACTGCTTGACACTAGAACCAAAATTGTTCTATAGACCCTTACTTTCAAATTGGTACTGAAAACGAAACTTTTTGCATCAATTTAAAATGACTGAGTGCCTGAGCTCCAACTATAATGAGTCGGCCGGGAAGGGATTAGTAGAGGTCAGGTACTTGTCTGCACTACAGTTCATGGCAACGGCGAGATTAGATGCCTCACTTAGAAAGGCAGGTATAATAATAGCGAGCTCTGTAAGGAAAAGAATAAAGAAGATGGATAAACAGGAATTGGCGAGCTAAAGATAACAAAGGCATTATTTATCAAATACCTTGTAACGGGTGTGATCGTAGTTATTATGTAGGGTCAGCATGAAAATTGACACGAGGATTAGTGAGCATAAGAGAGATATTAGAGCACATAGGACATCAAACCCAATGGTAATACACGTCAACGAGTATGACATTTGCCAAATTTGAGTGCAATTAGAGTAATTCACGAGGGTTTAGAGAAGAAAGAGAACGAGAAGATTGATTGAAGCAGTTTATATTATTTCCAATTTGTCAACCATTCATCGAGAAGCAGTGGCGGCTCGTGTATAGGCACCGCGAAACTGCAGCACCCCCTATTTCCACTTGATATTATCGTAAACATTCAAAATAATAAATCCTTTTTTCTTTAATTCGTTTTTTATACTTGTACATTATATAATCTTTAAGCTTAATGTCAGTAGCCATCCCCTAGATATGAAAAAAATACAAAATACTTGTATAGAACTGTGCGTTTCACAGCTCCAGCGACGCGGTGTTTGGCTGCTGTGCGCATGCTCACATGTCCGAGATAGGAAGCTGCACAATAGGGAGAGAGAGCACTGTGGCTTGAGGCAATGCTCACCCTTGTGTGCTGGTGGAAGGTAGTGTTTTGTCTCTTTTCGCGTGTGTTGTGCTTAAAAACGTGCTTATGTTCTTAAATGTGATAAAGTGTAGAATTTAATTCATATTTTTTCGGTTCTTTTATTAATTAATTGAGTTGTTGAACTTTATCTTGGAAAGTAATCTAGATGATGTTCTTAGTGAAATTACGAAACTGATGAAAATCTCTTGACAATTTCCATAACTACATTAGAGGCAGAACGCTGCTTTTCAACACTGAAAAGAATAAAAACTTTTTTAAGGAGCACTATGAATTCTGAAAGACTAAATGCACTTTCAGTGGTTTCAATTGGGCAAAAATTCCTCACAACTCAGTAGACATACAGAGATCACGAAGAAAATAATTAATCTTTTCGCGCAAATTAAAACAAGAAAAATGGATTTCGTTTTTAAATGAATGAACCAAGATTGAACTGAAACAATTTAAGCTATCAATAGGTAAAAAATGTTTGATTTTGTTCTGTTTAGGATTTTATCGAGTTTATCTATCAATTTTATTTTTGTATGTTTATTTCCTTTTACACAATATTAAAACAATGCTAAAAAATTTCTGATGAATCATTCCCACTAATTTTAGCTTCGAGCCACCACTGCCAAGAAGTATTCTTCCGGTTGGTCAATGGTGTGTTGCAGCGAGGATCTTTGTTAAAGAGGAGGAAGGGGTAGAATCCGATCACATCAACTACTCCAAGGAACCGATCGAGGATAGGGAACCGGCATCTGGGGTGACATATATATATATATATATATATATATATATATATATATATATATATATATATATATATATAAGAAACCAGTATTTTAGACCAAATTATTGCGAAACCAGATTTCGACTGAGGCATCTGTCATCTTCAGTCTGTGCCAAAATAATGAATACATGTGAGATCCCAAAAAAGGTAGAATTTTTTTATATTGAGCGAACTTCAGTGTTCACTTCTAATGTTTTTGAGCCAAAGAAGTCTACAGACTTGAAGTGTACGAGTTTATTAACCGTGGGTTTATCTATAGTTGGTTTCAGGTGAAGATCAAAACATTTCCATGTGAGGTTTTCCTTTAAAAAGGTTAGGAATCCGTTATTTTGGAAAATTTCTTAAGAAAAGAAAAAGAAGCTACCATTTTTGGGATCGTAAGATAATCCCCTCAAACTGCTATACAATAGGCTTGCTCTTTCGCTATAAAGACCACCTTTCGGCTCTTTTGTCTCTTGTCGTTCGTCTCTCTTGTATAAATATTTGTGTTCATTATACGATGCAACCTATGATGGCTCGACGAGCCGACCTCTCCATTCAAGAGTCGAACAGCACGCCGGAAGGTCTTGCAGAACGGGTTTGCTCCTGGTCAAACCTGCCTACTCTACTATTAGACTTAACACCGAACCCTGGATCTCACAGGTGAAAATCGATAACTTTTACATAGTCTCTTCAGCTAATACCCTCTCTGAGTTACGAACTCTTGAATTTAGATATGTATATATTCTGGAAAACAAACCCACACTCAATGACCAAACTTCGTTTTTCACATTGCATATGTACTTTAGACATTTTTTCTTACTCTACCACTTTTATGTTCCAGTATCATGAATTATACAAAAGTGGCACGTTAGACAATTCCCCTTATGTTACACTTCCATGACAATTAGAATTACTTTGTTTGCCATTACTAATATTAAGTATAGATTCACTAATAATGAGGCTGGCCCTCCAAACGTTGATTTATAAGATTCATAATTGAATGAAGAAAGAAAATGCTTTTTGTTTTTTGCTACCCCGGATCTCTTGTATATATATATATATATATATATATATATATATATATATATATATATATATATATATATATAATTTTACAAGGTTTTGGGGCTAAATTAGACAATTTTGAATGTCTTTTTTTTCCAGGAACATTTCGATTGTCGTAGGGTGACCGTGAAGAGGGCACGCCAGAAAATTGCGATATAGATCTCAGTGCGAGGGTCAAATGAACAGAATCGAGTGCGGTTGGCCTAAAAATTCAATTCTTAGATGTTCTGGGATTAGAGAAACTGATGGTAGAAAAAAAATAACTTTACTCTATACAAATAAAATATTAATAAAAAAAATAATAAAAAATAAATAAAATGAGACTTAGGGTACCAAACAGGAGGGGGGGGGATACAAATGACTCGATGGGTACGAGAGTCCGAGAAAGGATGTACAGGATTGCTTCCAGGAAAAGGGGGGGGGGATCTCATTAGATTTGGCGCGCCAGGGGAGGGGGAAGTATAGTCTTGGTGGGCCTCACAGCCTTGCGCAAAGGTCATTTGCGCCGTAGGTCTGGCACCGATCCGACGGTGCAACCTAATTCTTGGATCGGGTTGCCTCCAGTCTTAAAATTTCTCACGATTGTAAAACTTAGGTGTAAACGTCTCACGCTTCAATGCGCAGACTGAGGTGGAGACTTATCGATAAAGATTTCAAGTTAAAAATAGCTGCGAAGAAGCCTCATCTCAGCAACAAGAAACTTACGGATAGACTCTAGTTTTGTAGAAAATATAAAAAATGGACTGTTGAAGACTGTGGCAAGGTGATTTTCTCTGATAAACCTGAACGTGGTAGATGCTTGCTAGTTTGCACGCCAACTACAACTGGCAGATAGCTTTCGGTCGTATAAAAAAGGGATACGTTCCTTTGCAGTTTTTCAAGATGCGAACGAAAAAAATTAACTTGGCGACGATATATTGTTTTGTGCATTGCTCCTGCTAGCTCAACGGTATAGCACTGGTTTAGATAACTAGAGGCCTGAGGTTTGAGCCCTTCACGCGGCGACGTGTTTTTTTCTTGTGGCTTTCCTTGTGGTTATTTCTTATAAGATATTGTTTCTCCTGTTTCTGTGTAACTTTTAGCACACAATATTATTGAGTAAGGTTTGGTATGGTTTGGTAGGTTGTGGTTTTTACAGAACATGAATGGGAACAGACGAATTATCTGAATTTAGAGTTGGTTTTAAAGATTGAATATGTATATATTGATTCTGCGATCCTGAGTGTGGTCGGACATTTATTGCTGGTTATTATTTTAAAGTTTTCTATTGTTAATGACGTCTTACAATTTATTATGTGATCTCTTATAGGCGAATGTTCTTTTTTCGAAAGAACAAACCCTGTTCTATGGCTAATTCCCACGTGCGAAGAATAAGGAGCTCCCACTGATCGCACAATGCTGCCGATATATGTATGAAGCCGAAGAACAATCTGGACAAATAATTTTGCAGACAACACCACTGCGCAAACAATCGGGTACTCGATCCTTAATTTTGTATTGATTTATCATTTACAAATACGAACCTACATTCAATTCAGCTCCCTTCTGCGAAAGTAGGAGGAAGTTTTCTTTTATAGAATGGGGCCGATTGAGAAGAGATGCGCTTCCTTCCCTTTCCTTACGTCGCAAGTTGTCTCCGCCTTTGGCTGCTCTCGGCATTCTGCCTTCCATGCAGTTTCCTTTTTTCCATAGCTTCTGTAATTAAGTCCCTTTAGTGGTTCGAGAAGCCTTATAATGATGCTCTCCTCCGCACTATAACTGGGCGGATGAATTCGCAACATGGTCATCATGCCAATGAGACTTTCGAAAGCGGCATATCATGGCTGATTTGTACTGTATGGCATTTGTATGGGGAAAAGGAACGCCCATTTCTCTATTTTTTTCTGAGGTAGGGATGGGGTCTCATCCTACGGCATTAATGATGATGAATAGTTAAGGCGAAGAACAACCTCAATTGAAACTCCGAACGGACAATAATAATTGTCCAAACCTTTGGAATTATAAATCCGAGTTCATATCCTTACGAATGAACTGACTAAAGTTCGAAAGTACTCAGAAGCACCTTTTCATTTTTACTGCGGGACATTGCATTTATTGCGAACCTCACGTGCTACTTTGTGAGTTATTCATTTCACAATATAATTATGGTGTCTTCCACTATTTATTTATAGTTCCCATTTCGGGAAAATTAAAATAATGGATCTGCTTAGGGACAGTAGGTATATTTACTTTGGGTGAATAATTATTGTTTAGAAATATTCGCGAATCATTTTATCTATGTATAACGACGGATAGCTATTATTAATAAAGTACCCTTTTAATTTTCGAAATTCCTGATGCATAGAGTCTTAAGTGGAGGAGAGATGGTACCCACGGTATAGCAAATTTTATTCCTAACCCAGTGAACGTAGGCTTTCGGAAAACTGTGGTGACAATGGAATCGTGAGTCTTACGAATAATAAGGTCTAAAAATGGTAAGGTTAAGTTTGTTTCTGTTTCCATTGTCAGTGACGATTCCTCCATGAATGCAAGGCATACACTGTATGCATTGTTTTCACATAATCCCGTATTGTAACTTGTAAACCTTTGACACTGTTTATCAATCAAATATTATTTCATAAGATTCAAAGGATAATTTTCCAGTAGTTTAGCTTGAAGTCAGCAGAGATTAGCCCAGATTTTAAAGTTTCTATCTGGGTACAGTAAAGGGATCTTGATTGCCATATACAATAAGACTGTTTGTTGTGTACAACAACAATCCAGCCGAGATCTATAGCTTTCAAAGTATGTGTCTGTGTACAGAAATATGTTTTTAATTACTTATGACAAAAGGTTGTTTGTTGCATGCACTCCTTCGCTTTCTATAACATAACTTCAAGTTTTTGTAGCTAAAATACATGAGTTAAAATATTGCAAAACATGCTAAAAAATTAAAAATATATATTTACCTCTCAGCTACAACAATTTTATACATGTGTATAATTTTGTTATCATTTAAATTTTTTATGTAATACAAAATGCATGCAGCCGCAGGTGATATCTGACAACCACAGAGACGGTAGACTGGGTTGCTGAAGCATCTTACATTTTGGAGGGATGAGGGCATTGAAGGCCAGTTATACTCGTACAAGTGTACCATAATGACAGACGAAAAATTCAATGAATTAAAAATGAAAAAGTTTAGCTCTCAATCGATTGATGAGAAAAAGCGTAATGTAAATAATGTGAGACCGATGCCAAATTTGCAGTTCAGTAAAGAAAATAAAGGATTCACTAGAAAATTTAACACCAAGATTTATGATGAAGTTCCATGTTTATGTGGCAATAATTCCAATAAAAATTGTACCGTTGGTATTGTTTGTTATTTTTAAATGAAACATCTGTGTGGAATTCTGTTGATCGTGGATATGACAATTTAAAGAATTTACACACTGCTCTTTCGCGTCATGAAAAGTGTCATTCTCATATTAACGCATTTATCAATTTGAAAACATTTGGAAACTCAAAAAGAATTAATTGATTTACGGCTTGACAAACAAAAATCAGCTGCCATTTCTAGACAACAAGGAAGTCAGTAAGAACAGAAAAATATTGAAACACTTAATTAGGATTACATGCTTTTTAAAATATGCAAAAGTTAGAATTTCAAGGTCACAATGAGGAAGTATCGCTGATAACACTGGTCTGCGTCAAAAATGTACCTTAGGTTTTCTATAGTGTTTCTTAATAAAATTGACCTCCTAAATCCGAATCTGTCATCCGTTTTTCTCTATCACCTCCAGTTTTTGCGATACAGGGGGTGATAATAATTTTATAGTTTATACATCTCCTATATTACATCAAATTTCAATAGTTTTTGCACTGCTCTATTCGCAGTAAATTTTGTATACATTTTAAGTAATTATACAAATAGGTTTATATTTTTCAGGTTAAAAATTGTTTAGCATTATAATAATAAGAATAATAATAATAGTGGTTGAGTTAAAAATGAACAGAAAATGTAAGAATAGCTCCGACAGATTTTGCTATGTTTGCGGCAAAGTGACTTTTCCCGAGCCTCAAAGTACAATCCCTCCTGTAATTAAATCTTTGTATCATGCATATTTTGGAGTAAGGCTAAGAGATGCTACATAAGTTTAAGACGCTGGAGTCAGGGCGAACAGAAGTCCCTCTCTTTTGGTGTTCCCATGGTGTGGAGAGATGGCAAGGACCACACTACGGACTGTTTTTTTTGCATGACAAATCTTAATGGTGAGCATTGTATCAAGTATTTAAGCTTTCTGTATTATACTGCCTCCTGAAAATGTCATTATTATGCAAAGAATTAGCATAAAATTAAAAACTAACATAGTTCACTTCAGCATGAACATATCCTTTACTAAACATTTATGTACTATCTGCAACTCCAAATCAATTCCTTTATGTAATATGCAGTTATATTTTACACAGGTATAAATAAGAAGAATAAACATAGTGTGGCATATCCGGATGTTCCTTCGGCCATCAAAACCCTGCCCCATGGCCCAGGAATTCCTATACCTTCTCCCCCTGAACATATAGAGGTACATGAAGAGATTAATATGGAAGTTGACCAAGATTATGACACATCTGAGTCTTATCAGGTTTCCACACATGATATGGTCGCAAGACCATTCACTCAAGTTCAGTTAAATGACCTGACCATGGATCTGGGGGTTTCAAAGGCGAATACACAACTTCTTGGCTCTCGACTTCGTGAAAGTAATCTTCTCGCTTAAGAAACAACATTTAGGGGGGTACAGAAATAGAGAACAAGAGTTTCGAAGCTATTTTTTACAGCATTCTTCCAGCTCTTTAGTGTACTGCGCCAATATTAAAGGACTTGTTGAGGCCCTTGGAATTCCCTACAACCCATTAGAATGGAGACTGTTCATAGATTCCTCCAGTAGAAGTTTAAAAGCTGTGTTACTGAATATTGGTAACAAGATAGCTTCCGTTCCTATAGGCCATTCAATCCAACTTACTGAAAGTTATGAAAATATGAAAAAATTGCTGGATGCAATAAATTACTCTAGCTATAAGTGGAGGATATGTGGTGACTTAAAGGTAAGATCATTTTACACTTGGCATTTCTAAGCTTTTTGATATTGACATTTTCATTTTTAATTGTTAATACTTGTATACACCTTTTGGTCAACTTACATTTTACAAGAATGCAAATCTGGAAATCATGAGTCATTTTCGAGTTATATTTTTTGTTGAAGTGTGTCCCTATAGGTTAATGCATCCTATTGGGTTAATGGAGAACTTATCTTAATTGAGAAGGTATACAACACAACTCAATAAACTCAAAATAAGATGTACATATATCCAATTAGTTCCAATACGATGATTTAATGCATCGGCATACAGGATTTTTCAGTACATATTCATATTCTTATTGTTTTAAGAAATATTACTTTGAATTTGTTTTTAGAAATATTACACTGAATTTACATACCGTGGTAATTTTTTTCAGGTAGTGTCTCTTACGCTTGGGACGCAAACAGGCTACACGAAGCATCCCTGTTTCCTATGTTTATGGGACAGTCGTGCAGATAGTATGCACTATGAGAAGAAGGTTTGGCCTCCACGAGAAGCATTTAGAATTAGATAAAACAATGTGATAGCTGAACCTTTAGTGCCTCCTCAAAAAATACTCCTCCCTCCACTGCATATAAAGCTTGGCATAATGAAAAATTATGTCAAAACCCTTAATAAAGTAGGCCAAGCTTTCAAATTTCTTCTTCAAAAATTTCCACAAATCAGTGACACTAAGCTCCATGGGGGAATTTTTGATGGACTTCAAATCAGGAACTTGATCAGCAATTTGATGCATCAATGAAGGACATAGAAAAAGATGCCTGGAAAGCTTTCAAAGCTCTAGTTAACAATTTTCTAGGCAATAAAAGAAGCCTAGAAGAATATGTTGCCCTGGTCAATCAGCTCTTAACAAGTCTCAAACATTTGGGAGCTCGAATGTCTATAAAGATACACTTTTTACAGTCCCATCTGGATTATTTTCCCGACAACTGCGGGGATTACAGTAAAGAACAGGGGCAAAGATTACACCAGGACATAAAAACAATGGAATCCAGGTACCAGTGTAAATGGAACGGAAACATGCTTGCTGACTACTGTTGGTGTTTGAAGCGTGATGCACCAGATGACAGGCACAATCGAAAATCGTCAAGGGCGTCTGTTCTTCGAAATTATAATTATTTTCTTTATTATGTTGCATTCTTTTATTTTTTGTTTATTAAAAGAATTATAGTTTACATTCGTGTATTCCTGTTTATATGATATAACAGTAATAATGCATTATTAGTTAGAGAAAGGGTTTTTTTTTTAAAATTCATAAAAAATGAGGTAATCTCAATGAAAATGGTGTATGCTGTCTGAGAAAATCTGACCTGATTGAACAAATATACATTCATTTTTGAGCTCAGGAGGTTGGATTCATTAAGATACCACAAAGAAATCCTGGGGAACATAAAAAAATTTTCAAACGCAGGCCTGTGTAATAGAGGTAGCTATATTGAGTTTTAGCTATTTGTATAGGAGAATTTGATGTAAAGCTTGAGAATCATTTAAAAAATGGGACTGTTTTCAAGAGTACATCATCTGCTATTCTAATTGACTTAATTCAATCTATTAGTTCAGTTTTGTTAAAAAAAAGAAGATGAACTTAATGAGTCCATGTACGTTGTGATTTTATTAGATAAAACATCTGATGTCAGCTGTTTTTCACAACTCTCTACTGTTGTACGTTAGGTAGATAAACATGGTGATATTTGTGAACGATTTATCGAATTTAATAATCTGAGTATTGACAGAAGTGCTGTAGTAATTTCTGACTTAGCTATTAGACAACTTCAAGAACTGGGCTGTTCGAAAAAACTTGTTGCACAATCTTACAAGGCAGGGTTTTTTTTTCAATGCTACACTCATAAATTTAACTTTGTTTTATCCCAAGCTGTTACCGAAATTTCTTAATGCAATAATTTATTCTCAATATTAGGAAGTTTATCATCATTTTTTAGTAGTTGAACAAAGCGAAAATGAATGCTTGACAGGATCGTTGGGAAGCGTTTCCCTAAATTATCTCTTAGAAGGTGGAACTATTCTTCGAAGCTAATTGCAACGGTTAAGGAAAATAAAGATTTTTTTAATTGCTCTTTTTAAATATATTTTTGAAAATTAAGAGTTTGACAAAAAAAACAAAAAACAACGCGCGTGGCTTGCTGGCAGAAGTATTTTCTATGATTTTTCCTTTATCTGAATATATATTTGATGTATTACAAAAAAAATCAATGGATATTGTGTATATATTAATGACCGTTAAATACACTGTAACCAAAATTACACATATGAGAAACGAAAAATTTTCAGATACGTGGAGCTTGATAACAGGAGGGTGTGGTGAACCATCAAGAAAAAGAAAACAGAATCTTTCCCCAAAAGACCAGTACAGTCAATTATATTCGATAAAATACTCTTTCAAATGAAAGAGCATTTCAGTTCAATAGAAAGTTTAGAATTCATTGAGCTTTGAGATTGAAAAAAGCTTGAGCTTTATGATGTTACCCTACCAAGAAAAGCTTTTGAATCTTGGAGAAAAGCTACAGTTCTTTTTTTGAGTTTCCTTGCTTCCGTTCTGAATTGTTTTTCTTATATTCGCACAAATCTCTTGCGAAAAAGAATGTTACCGAGCTCCTTAAATTTCTAGTTGAAAATGAAATGGACAAATGTCTAAAGGAAATATACAAGTTAACAAATTTGATTCTAACTAAAAGTTATTTAAGAAGTTCCCAAAGTGATGACAGCCTTTCTAATCTTGCTATTATTTCAATTGAAAAAAAAATCTCAAAAAACTTATGGAGAATCGAAAAAACATTTATAAGACAGTAATTGAAGAATTTTGCAAGAAAACACGACGAGCAGAATTTCTATATAAGTAGTGTTTCGCCATTACCTTAGTTAAGTATGATTTGGGGCATTAACAAGCCAATCAAAGTCAGGAGTTAGCTCAGGGGCAGAAATTGTTAATGTTGCACTTAAATTGAGAAATTGGCGTTTGAGGCGAGATTTTGGCAGAATGTTCCATAATTAATTTTCCATATTTTGTAGAATTCTGAAATGAAACATGGACCCATTGAAAAGACTTCGCATGGTTTACCCACACCTCCGCCTTAGAACAATTTAAATTTTTGAAAACCATCTCCGATCTTCTCTCTTTACGAATTCAAGAATCGATGTGCATCAAATACCTTTTCCCTTCTCTAAATTCACATCCCTCTTTCCATCCACTAATTTTGCTATAAAATATTAACCAACCTCCTAATCTTCTCTTCATGATCATCATCACTAACTCGATATTTTAAGAAGGGGATTTTTTTGAGTATTTGAATAATAATTTCATCTTTGTGTGGTTATGAATTATATTTTTTTATCGAAGTTATTTCTAATAATTCTTGCATAATATAAAAAAACGAAATGGTGAAGTTCAGAAATAAATATAAGTATCGAAATTTTGTGACTTTTTAAAAAACCCAAAATTACAAATGGTGAAGTCCAGAAAATTTAGTTTAGAGTTCCTTTTTAAAATTTTTAGAATTGGCGAAGTTCATAAAATTTATAAAAATTTAACCATGGCTGCTTTTTTTTAGATTTTAAATTTTAATTTTAGTAGCGAATCGTAAGCTTCCCCGTAGGGGAGGGGGGAGGTGCGAAACTATTGCCTAGTTCTTCTTATGCTCCTCGCGCTATCCCAACGGAGTCTTACGTTCACAACTGATTGGCCTAGTACCAGAAGAAGGATGAAATTAATGCCCGAAACTTTGTATTAAAAAATGAATTTCTCCCTCTACGTCATTGCATTCATCCTACACTTATATATATATATATATATATATATATATATATATATATATATATATATATATATATATATATATATATATATATATATATATAAGTTGGCTTAGTTCGCAAAAACCTTAATCTAAGTAGGAAAATGAAGACACATGAATAGATGGAAAAAGACATTTATTGCCTCTCAGACGAGATAAATGTCCTTTTCCATCTACTCTTGGGTCTTCCTTTTCCTAATATGTATATATATATATATATATATATATATATATATATATATATATATATATATATATATATATATATATATATATATATATATATATCTCTCCAGATGGAAACACATATCACAAGATATATATTTTTAAACTTATGCACACATGTATACTTGCTAAACTATTTTCAAAAACAAGCAAAAAACCTTAACAACTAATAAAAAATAAAAACAAGGACATAAATCACGAGTCACAACAGTTCAACGCAATAAAAACAAGGTCTGCTGACCAAAAATCGCGTGCTCTCACTTATTCTGATTTATGACCTTATGACCTTCAAAACTTTCAATAATTCCCGGACTAACCTTTGGAGGACCTTGGCAATTATATCATTCGAAAGAAAATGTAAAACAACATAAGGGTGTCAAAATTTGTTAGAATCGGCTGAATAGTTATGATTATATTGCCAAATAATTACCGGCTAACCTAGGGAGGACTATGTCAATTATATCATTCAAAAGAGAATGTAAAACATCATTAGGGTTTCAAATTTTCTTAGAATTGGCCGAATAGTTACAATGTTATTACTAAAACAGAAAAAAGCAAAACGGGGACCGACCGACCTAGTGAGATGTAGAGTCGCTCGTGACTAAAAATGTTACAAACCACTCAACACACCAATTTAGAGTCACATCTTATAGAACTTTAGAGAAAACCATGCCCAAACTTGAACGTGATGTGGAAGAAACGTTATCACAACTTGAAGAGTTAAAAAAAGAAATATGCAACACGTGACTACTCGTATCACAAAAACTCTCTCCAACAGCGCTTTACAAACGGAAAACTCCGAAAAAAGCATTAAGACCAAAAAGCTTAATAAACTGCATAAGGGACGTACAACACTGTCAGAATCAACAACATTATTTATCAATCTCTTCCGCTATACCCTCTCCACTAGTGAAATAGAAGCTCTTAACCTCGTTTTGAACTGACACCTACAAGCCAAATTCGATCTAATTATAAAAAAAAGTTGAACTAGAACCCCTGTTCCAATCCCTGTTGAAGCTACAAAATCAAGCCATCATGGAAATTAACTCCAACCTAAAAGACCAACTACGCCCAGAAGCCACCAAACGAAGATACTTTACAAGCAGCAAACTTATAATGCCAGAGATACGTAAGGCCATCAGCTCTCTAAAAAAACAACAAAGAAATAGTCATAAGAAAAGCTGACAAAGCCAACATATACGTCATTCTAAACAAAGAAGAATATAACAACAAATTGAATACCATCCTAAGTGACACCACTAAATTTAAACGCATGAAAAAAGATCCAACAGAACACTTAAAAAATAAAATAAATGGACAAATAACTAAAGCTAATGCCTTCATCAGAGGACTTCACTTCAAAAAGATCATCGGTGATTACACACCAATATATCTGTATGGCAATGTAGAAATTCATAAGCCGCACAACTCATTGAGGCCTATCATCCCTCGAGTCACGGCACCTACGTACTGTTTAGCTAAAACCCTAAATGCAGTAATAAAACCGTACATCCCTTCAAAATATATCATAAAATCCACGGAGGAATTCATCGATATACTCCACTCTACAAGACGGGCAGAACTAATATCATCCCTTGACGTAGAAAGCCTGTTTACAAACGTGCCTATCGCTCAGAATATTGATATCATTATAAAAAAACGTGTACCACCATCCTAAAATGTCTCCTCCAAATCTTGACCCAAATATCTTGAAGAGCATGTTACGTTCATGCAGATCAGAGGCGCCATTTAGGACACTGGACGGTAATCTATACACGCAAGTGGATGGAGTGGCTATGGGGTCACCCTTAGGCCTGACTTTCGCCAACTATTATATGGGTCAACTTAAAGAGAGATTATTGAACATCATGGAAAATAAGCCACACATCAAGGACCAAAGCGAAGATCATCTGATAAACATCAAGCAGCAATTTGAGGAGAACTCAATGTAAAAATTCACTTATGAATTGAGCAAAGGGCAATAAGCTCCCTTTATTGGACGTTGAGGTTTAAAACATCAATGGTAGCTACATCACTAAAGTACATGGGAAGATGCCTCAATGCGGAGAGTGAATGCCCTGAAAGGTATAAAATAAGCGTAATCGGCTCATACATCCGCCGAGCATATAAATGCTGCTCTACGTGGGAACTTTTCCACCAAGAGATACGAGGGACGGTCAATAAGTTTTGCAATTCGGATATAAGGAAAGGAGATATGAGGAAAAGTGTTTTATTATTTTTCAATATAACTACTCTCGACTTCAATGCACTTGCGCCACTTGTCCCTGAGGCTTCGAATTCCCGACAACCAGAAATCTCCCGACTGCTGTTCAATCAACTCCTGGACAGCGAGCTGGACATCTTCATCGTCCCCAAACCGGCGTCCACGCAGTGCAGCCTTGAGCTGGCGGAATAAAAAGTAGTCGCTAGGGGCCACATCTGGACTGTAGGGGGGATGGTTGAGCTCCTCGAATCCACACTCACGCAGGGCAGCTTGTGCAACTCTGGCCTTGTGGACTTTGACGACGTTGAAGTCGATCATGGGGCGTGAGGTTTCTAGGGACCCAACGGGCAGAAACCTTGGCCATGGCCAAATTGTCGTGGATGATGTTGATAACACCTCCATGTAATATTCCAAGTTCTCGCTCGATTTCTTCGACCTTCACCCGTCAATTTTCGAGGATCATCCTTTCCATACGGGCCACATTGTCCTCGTTGGTTACGTCTGACGGGCGTCCTGGACGGGGGTGATCTTCAAAGAACTCACGACCATGGCGGAACTCCCTATTCCAGCGAGCAATGGTTGTCAGTGTATGCTGCAACCATGCGTTCATGGATCTCGTTTGCATTCTTGCCTTCCTTGGTCAAAATTTTATCACTGCGCGGTGCTCAACCTTCTCCATTGTTGAAAAATTTGTGACTGACGATCTGCGATCAGCTACTGCTTCTTAAATAGACGAGGCAGGAGCGTGCGGCTGCAGCTCCTGACTTGTCATAACTTGTCCTAACAACCCCCAAAACAGCCATCTTCCTTCCTCTCTTTTGCCCTACCGATTCGCAAAACTTATTGACCGCCCTTCGTAGCACGAGTAAAACAAACACTCGAGAATAAGGTTTCTCAAACAGTATGATTGACAAACAACTCCAATCATTTTTTAATAATTATTGCAAAGATACGGATAAAACTGAAAATCATGAGGCAAAAGTCAACAACATCAAGATGTATTACAGAAACCAGATGTCCCAGCCTATAAAATAGATGAAAAAAAACATCAAGGAGATTATTAACCGTAACATCAAGGTTAAAAATCAAATGGATAAAATTCAACTAATCATTTATTATAAAACAACAAAAACCAGTAATCTCCTGATGAAAAACAACAGCTGCCTAAACTCCTCGATTCTCAAGTCAACCAACATAGTTTACGAGTTCATCTGCTCCGATAAAGACTGTAAGCTTTATAACAACACAAAATATACGAGTATTAGCATGATAACTACTACACTTTCGAGACGTTTAACTATGCATCTACAATGCGTAGGGCCTAAAAATCATATGGAGAGCGTTCATAATTTTAACCTAACGAGAGATATGCTTGTTGATAACACCGTTTTTAAAAGAAAAGAGATTAATAAAGCTAGGCTGAACATCTTAGAAGCCATATTAATAAACGAAGATAAGCAGGCCATCAACAGTCGAGCGACAAGCTGGAATCGCACATTAAAATTATTTTAAAATTCCACTCACCGAACTGGCCCATTTCTTCTAACGTTACATTTAACCAAGACGGAATAAATACCCCTTAAAATCGTTTTCTTTCATTCCGTCAGATCCTCATTCCACTCATTACATCGGTAAAGGATGCAAGAACATATCAAAACGCTTCGAAGATGATCGAATAAGATCGACAGCTCAGCAATTTAGTTTGGTTTTTAACAAACATATTCATTTAAAAGAGATGAATACAGGACAAGTGATCCACCATCTACAAGATGGAATAAAAAAGATAGAAAAAGAGAAAGTTGCCAAAGAAAATAATTAAGGCGAAATACACAATGGTCT
This sequence comes from Ceratothoa steindachneri, assembly GCA_963969495.1. Lineage (NCBI taxonomy): Eukaryota > Metazoa > Arthropoda > Malacostraca > Isopoda > Cymothoidae > Ceratothoa > Ceratothoa steindachneri. The sequence continues at coordinate 34,164,786 of OZ018335.1, forward strand.
TCAACATAATTTGCATTCAGGAAAGACTTCTACCCAACTACACTAATATATATATATATATATGGAAAAATATCCAAGACAAATTGGTGCGGTTGAGGTAATGGCATAATTAGACAACTGCTCTGCTTCAGGTCCAGCAGGTGATCCTATCCTCCTTGAACTGGAAGACAACACTTAGGGATGACCCATCCATCAGCCCAAAAAAGCTGATTTCAAAGACACGCCTTTATGTCGTCTCGTTTACCGTCACAGAAAACTGTTATTATTAATATATTAACAGCGTTGACTGAGCCAAAACGCTCGAAAGATGGAAAAATATCCAAGACAAATTGGTGCGGTTGAGGTAATGGCATAATTAGACAACTGCTCTGCTTCAGGTCCAGCAGGTGATCCTATCCGTTTTAGCTCAGTCAACGCTGTTAATATATTAATAATAACAGTTTTCTGTGACGGTAAACGAGACGACATAAAGGCGTGTCTTTGAAATCAGCTTTTTTGGGCTGATGGATGGGTCATCCCTAAGTGTTGTCTTCCAGTTCAAGGAGGATAGGATCACCTGCTGGACCTGAAGCAGAGCAGTTGTCTAATTATGCCATTACCTCAACCGCATATATATATATATATATATATATATATATATATATATATATATATATATATATATATATTTATGTGTGTGCGCGTGTGTGAGTATGGTATAAGATAATGAAACCACTGTTTAAGAGCATAGAATTTATTTACGAAACTAGTTTCGGTATAATGAGAATGGATTGAACAACACAAGTTAATAAATATCTCAAAATCCAAACAAAAGGAAAAAAACCCGGAGAAAAATAGCTCATTAATCAGGAGGTGTGGTCCTAAGATCACTAACTAAACTTTTTACAATCAGGTTCTGGGAATAGGAGCTACATTAAAATTGACCATCCGATAGAGTAAAATTGTAAATTTCTCATAGTAGTATTGATTCTACTATTTTTCTTTTACGGAATCTTTACAATTATATATAATTTGGGCCTATAAATAATCTATTTGGTTGTAATTGTTAATATAGTTAAAAATACGGGATGTAGTACTGCCTCGCCTGACATCACCTATGTGTTCGTATATTCGCTTTTTTAATGTTCTCCCAGTCTCTCCTATGTAGAATGAGGGACAGTTAGTGGAATCACACAGGATTACATACACATCTGCCTCATTTGGCGGCTCCAAGGGCTTGGCCGAAGGGAATGATTTAAAGATGGAAAACGCTTATTTAAACGAGGCTAAACCTGGAGAAATAACTCTGTTTACTCCTTTGAGGAGGGAAGAGAACGGGAGGGATAGACAATTCGTGTTTCTCACTTTGTTTTTTATCCTTAGGACGGTAGTATGCAGATTTAACTTTAGATACCTTCATTGATAAGCAGAAGGGATAATTTAATTCAATGAATCTGCAGGTTGTACAGGGTCGCCCCCCCCCAAAAAAAAAACGGTCCCTAAATTTCGAATGGCCCCATTTCTTAATTTTCTGCAAGGATTGAATGAAACTTCCGTGATAACTAGTTTATTGTTTTGAAAAAATCATATCAAAACATGAGAGTCTTTGGACTTTTCTTCTTTATTCTAGAGCACGTGTTCGAGATGACCTCCATTTAGCTCTGTGCATTTCTTGAGGCGCAGCACCAAGTTGTCCAGGACGTCCTTACAAACCGACCGACTAATGGCTATGATCTCCTCTCTAATTGCTTCCTTGAGCTCCTTGATGGTCGTGGGTCTCCCAGCGTACACTCTGTCTTTAAGGTAGCCCAAGAGAAAGAAATCTAGGGGGCTAAGGTCTGGGCTGTGAGGTGCCCACTCAAAATCAGTCTTGAGACTGATTACACGGCCACCAAAGTTCTCTTTCAGCCAATCTCGGTACAGGTTTGAGGCGTAAGAGCTTGCTCCATCATCTACTAAAACTAGAACTTCCCCATAAGCGACGAGAACAGAATCTGCAGCTCTGTCTTGAAGGTATTTAGGACCTCAACATACCGCTCCTTGGTGACTGTCACTGTCGCGCCAGATTCCTCGAAGAAGAATGGTTCGATGATGCCTCTGGCTGAGATTGCAGTCCATACTGTGCACTTAGGGGAGTGTAGAGGATTGGTGACTACCTCATTTAGTCTGGAGGTCCCCCAGAAGACAATTTTCTTCGAGTTTACCTTTCCTTCAAGATGGAAGTGATCTCCATCTGAGGTCCAAAGGAGGTTAAGGAAAGTTGCCAAGTGTAGAACAGGAGCTGCCAAGTGTAGGCCATGAATGGTCTTTTGCAGTCTCCTTCTTTTCTTATGTTCTTATGTTCTCCAGTGTCTTGACTGCCATAGCCTTTCTATGCTCCTTGTCTGAAGCTGTAAGGGTCTGCTTCGTCTGCATTCTGTATGGGTAGGCTTTACATCTATACAACCATTTTAAGCACTTTCCTGCAAGTTTTACGGGATATCCCGAGGGACTGACTTCGCCTGCGCACAGAGCGTTTTGGACTCTGCTGAACTGACTCTCTCACGCTCTCGACCAGCTCAGTTGTACGCTTCCTGGGGCGTCCTGAATGGCTTTGACGGTTGTCACTGGCTGTATTGATGTTCTCCACTGTCCCATAGTTCTCGAAGTGGCACACTCAGTACTGAATTCTGCTCTTGAAGGGGGCTTTTTCACATTCGAACTGATGCACGAAAGTGTCCTGCACTTTCTTGAACGAGCCTTTCTTGTAGCAATGTTTAACGCAGTATATTCTTTGCTGGAGCTCCCATTGAGATCTAGTTGTGTTCACAGGCGTTGCTTCTGTCATGTCCCGCAATGTAAGGGTAATTAGTGAATGAATGAATAAAGGATATATCACAAAATTGTGTGCGGGGCCATTTTGGGGAGGGTCACCTAAAAAACATTGCCTTTTGATTTTATTTAAAGGCAAAATCTATTTTCCTTTCTTTTGAAACTACAGTTTATTTTACAATTTTTTTGATCACTTAAAATTAAGACACCTAAATCTTTTTCCATGATGACACTATCTATAATATGACTAATCCTGCTGTAATCTCTTTAGAAATTATCATGATCTACCGTACCGTCCAAAACTAGAGAAGAAATATCAAATTCTATATCTTCTTGAAAACAAGGTCAACATACCTAAGTAGGGTGCTCTATATTATTTCAATAATTAAAAAAACAAAAAAAAACATATCATCTGACCTTACGACCTTCAAAACTTTCAAAAAGTCATTAAAAGTGAAATGGTTAGCATCCGACTGACCGCCATGATAACTCATAGATTCGAGTGCACGCGACTAAGAACTTGTTTAATTTTTTTGAAAATTGCAGAGAATATTAATTAAAATTGGCCTCTGATAGTATCTACATAAGTTTAATTTCATAGAACAGCAGATAAAGAAAAGTTCCTGAGGAAATTAACGTGTATTTGAAGAAACGAAGCGTCCAAAGTTAGAAAAAGAATAAGTATACAGCTGCGGGCAAAAGTTTCGGACACCTCGTAAATTTTAGTAAATTAGATAAATAAAGGCTCGTAAAGTTTTTATTTGCATATCAATATGAAAATAACAGATAAGGTAGAATTAAGAGCCATAAGTTGTATGTACCCCAAAACAATCAACAAAAATAAAGAAAATAAAAAATTGCCAAACCATGAAATATCAATAACATGAAAGAATAAGCAGACAAAGCTCTATGAAAATTACAGCATCATCTAACTGATATGGGAAGCTCAGTAGTATGTCGAGAGGCCCTTGGCAATGATAAGAGAATTTATTCTTTGAGGCATCCTCTCCACGAAGGTGGATCACCTGAGTGATGTGAAGCTGTTTCACTCCTCACTCCTTCAGTTTCTCATTAGAGGCTGGCTGACGACGTTTTACAACCTCTTTCAGGTCCTGCCAGAGGTTTTCCATCCGGAGATTGAGGTGGTCAGTCCACCACCATGATATTGTTTTCCTGAAATCCTTGTTTGGTTGATGCAAACTTGGGTCATGGGGTATTGTCATGCTGGAAATCCACACTCAGGGCATTTTTGGAGAGGTCTCTCTCCAACTGAGGGCAGCATGGAATCTCTCAGCTCGAGTGCGGTTTTCGTACGATCCTGAAAGGTCATGCAGCGCAGAGACCTATCGTGATGTTGCGTCCTGACCCTGAGTCGTTCAGAACGAAGTCGGTCTTGAATGTTCCCAATTTCTCGGATCCTCTTAATACTTCTGCAACGCCGGAATGTGATCCTCCGACCTTCCAGGCGATTTGTCGTCAGCTGAGACCCTCCTCGTGCAGCGTCGTATCTGACTTCTTTCATCCTCGGTTTAGTTACTTGTTTTCGTCATTATCATATCAACATCAGATCCTTTCCACATGGAATATCATATTAATCAACAAATATGATATGTTATATGTAGACGTTTGGAGTGTAAAATATTGCATACTGATACCAGAATTTCAATACCATCGCCATTTTGGATATTTCAAAAATGTTATAGCGAAGCTTTTACTTTTATTTTGCTTTCCCGGTTTGTTGGACACATGCGCACAAACTTACACCAACATATTCATAGGCTTACCAAAGAAATAAGAAAAATTTCGGGTGTCTGGAAACTTTTGGCCGCGTCTCTAAATGCAGCCATAACCAGAAAACAACATAATTATCTCATACAGAATTGAGCTAAGATATATGCTGGCCCTTGTCATCATCATCATCATCACTAACTATATTTTAAGAAGCGGAATTTTTTGAGTATTTGAATAATAATTTCATCTTAGTTTGGTTATGACTTATGTTTTTTTATCAAAGTTATTTCTAATTGTTCTTTTATAATATCAAAAAACAAAATGGTGAAGTTCATAAATAAATATAAGTAACAAAATTTTGTGAATCTTTTAAAACCCAAAGAATTACAAATGGTGTAGTTCAGAAATTTATTTTTATATATCTTCTTCTTCTTCTTCTTCTTCTTCTTCTTCTTCTTCTTCTTCTTCTTCTTCTTCTTCTTCTATAACTCTATATTTTAGCAACGTGATATTTTGAAAGGGGGGAAATTTAGTTAAGAGTTCCTTTTTAAAATTATTATAATTGGCGAAGTTCAGAAAATTTATAAAAATTTAACCATGGCTGCTTTTTTTTAGATTTTAAATTTTAATCTTAGTAGCGATGCGCAAGCACCCCCGTAGGGGGGAGCTTGCGTTTGTTTTTTATATGATTTGAGCGCATCTTCGCCCGCAGGACTTTAATTCTTTCCATTGTTCGGGAGTGAGTTAAATTCATTCTTCTTCTAATCTTTGCCAAAGATCTTCAACATTCGTAGGTTTCTGATTTACAACCTTATCACTCAGTATTTTCCATAGGTTTTATATCGGGTTTAAATTTGGGATCTGCGCAGGCTAGATCAACACATAGATGTTTTCAGCAACCAAGAAATGTTTCACAGTCTCTTGTATTCCATGGAGCATTGTCCTGCATGAATACAGGCTCACATACTTCCTATATTGGGAGAGAGGGGGATCACATTTACTTGGACGCGTAAAAGGACGAGTGAACAGACTCCAGTGATTGAAAATATGCCCCGCACCATAATGCTGCCACTTTCAAATTTAATCCTCTATTCTTCATGGATGTGGGATTCAATTTTTAAACTCTACAACGCCTTACAAGCTGCTTGTCATCCGATCCGAACAAATCAAATTTCGTTTTGTCGTTGTAAAACTCTTTCTCACTTTTCAGCATGCCTCAAGACTTGCTCACTAGTCAAAAGCCAACCTAGCCGCTTTAGTTTATTTACTTATGAGTGCTTTCTTAGGAGAGAGTCGTGCTTTGAGTCCCACCTCTTTCATTCACCGAGAAAGGGTCTGGCAAGATACAGTCAGGTTCAGCTCTTCAGCATAAATGACATAAAATACCAGCTGCTGCCTCAAATTGGTCCTTTATTAACAACCGTTGCATCGTGCGATCTTCTCTGGGAGTGCTTTTCGAGGGCGACCCCTTTCGTCGTCACCTCGCAGGACTTGGAATCCTCATGGAGTTATTTTATGAGTAAAATCACACTTTCTCACTATCATAAATGCCGCATAATGTCAAAACTGTCTTTACCTCACTCCATTGGACAATCTGCTCTCTCGAGGATTTCCCGACCTTTAGTCATTTCTCTATCTTGGTAAATGTGTAATATAATCATTAACAGTCTATAATTCACGTGTGATAGTTTTGCTATACATACGTTACCAATTTCTGCGGGTAAAATAGAAGTTACGCTATCGATATTTAGTTTTGGATGTATCCTTTCTTCAAATAGATATTACCTTCCTCCTTTTTTTATCCGCTGTTCTATGAAATAAAACTTGAACACTATTTGAGACACATTTCAAAGAATAAGAATATGCAATTTTTATAGAAATTGAAAATATCTTTTTTAAAAATAGTAATGTCGATTTTGATATTTTGTTCTCTAGTTTGGAGTAGTACCTTAGACTAGCTCGCGTTGAATTACACGCGCCATCTCTACAACGTCGTTTTTGTGATTTTCTCTGATCTGGGGTTTTTAACTTTGAACTTGTGATGTTTTTAGGCTTAGATTACTCATTTACAATTTGTTTTTAGCTCCTGAAGATGAGTTTTGCAATAACCCGAAACGTTGGAATTAAAGATGGGACCCGCCTTCTTTGTTTTGTCCTTCTTACTGAATGTGTATATATATATATATATATATATATATATATATATATATATATATATATATATATATATATATATATATATATATATATATATACATATATATATATATATATATATATATATATATATATATATATATATATATATATATATATATATATATATATATATATATATATATATATATATATATATATATATATATATACGAGGGAAGGTCACTAAGTTTTGCAATTCGGTTATAAGGAAACGAGATATGAGGAAAAGTGTTTTATTATTTTTCAATATAACTACCCTCGACTTCAATGCACTTGCACCACTTGTCCCTGAGGCTTCGAATACCCGACAACCAGAAATCTCCCGACTGCTGTTCAATCAACTCCTGGACGGCGAGCTGGACATCTTCATCGTCCCCAAACCGGCGTCCACGCAGTGCAGCCTTGAGCTGGCGGAATAAAAAGTAGTCGCTAGGGGCCAGATCTGGACTGTAGGGGGATGGTTGAGCTCCTCGAATCCGCACTCGCGCAGGGCAGCTTGTGCAACTCTGGCCTTGTGGACTTTGACGACGTTGAAATCGATCATGGGGCGTGAGGTTTCTAGGGACCCAACGGGCAGAGACCTTGGTCATGGCGAATTGTCGTGGATGATGTTGATAACACTTCCCATGTGATATTCCAAGTTCTCGCTCGATTTCCTCGACCTTCACCTGCCGATTTTCGAGGATCATCATCTGCACACAGGCCGCATTGTCCTCGTTGGTCACGCCTGACGGGCGTCCTGGACGGGGTCATCTTCAAGGGACTCACGACCATGGCAGAACTTCCTATTCCAGCGAGGAGCAATGGTTGCATATGAAGGGGCGGTGTCGGTGTACACTGCAACCATGCGTTCATGGATCTCTTTAGCATTCTTGCCTTCCTTGGTAAAAAATTTTATCACTGCGCGGTGCTCAACCTTCTCCATTGTTGAAAATTTTGTGACTGACGATCTGATATCAGCTACTGCTTCTTAAATAGACGAGGCAGGAGCGTGCGGCTGCAGATCCTGACTTGTCATAGCTCGTCCTAACACCCCCCACAAACAGCCATCTCCCTTCTTCTGTTTTGCCCTACCGATTCGCAAAACTTATTGACCGCCCCTTGTATATATATATATATATATATATATATATATATATATATATATATATATATATATATATATATATATATATATATATATATATATAAAGAATTAAGGGTCTGAGAACAGATCACCGAGGTAAGCTGCTAATAACCGATGCCCATGAAAAATAATTTACATTGATAACAACTCTCTGCCTACGATTTTCAGACCAATCTTCAAACCAATTAAGTCGTTACTCCCTATTCCGTCCACTGTAAGATTTATTGTTTTTTTGTGAGGAAAGGTGTCAAACGCTTTTTTGAAATAGAGATAAACTGCATATGCAGCATTATATTGGTTAAACGTCACGATAACTTGAAAAAAAACTTGAACAAATTACCTAAACATGAGACTTCTCTTCTAAAGTTGTGCTGCAAGTAAATTATTTAATTATTTTCCTCCAGATAATCAAGACCATGTCTTAAACAATAGACTCAAGAGTTTATCGAGGACCGAAGTAAGGAAAATGGAAAGAAAGTTGCCAGGATCACCCTTCATGCATTTTTTTTATTAGCGTTACATTTGCTTCTATGAACTCTCTATATAAACAATTCATTCGTTAATATATATATAAATATATATATATATATATATATATATATATATATATATATATATATATATATATGATATATATATATATATATATATATATATATATATATATATATATATATATATATATATATATATATATATATTCATATTCAGCAAACCGCAAGAAACAGAAAAACAGGATAATTTTTTGGGGGCAATGTTATTCCTAATTCGCAAAAATTCCGTACAAGGGTAGATTCGAACCGTACACACTGAGGCAGCGAGCAACCGCTTTGATCTTAATTACCGTCCCTTAGACCACTCGGCTACGCGGAAGACAAAAAATCTTCCGAATAAACAAGCTTTTAAGGTACGCTCCTTCGAATCCCCTATTAATTTATCTCTCTTTCATAGTCCCGATCGACCTTGCGAAGCGTACCATAAAAGCTTGTTTATTCGGAAGATTTTTTGTCTTTCGCATGGCCGAGTGGTATAAGGGACGGTAATTGAGATTAAAGCGGTTTCTAGCTGCCTCAGTCTGCACGGTTCGAATCCCACCCCTGTAAGGAATTTTTGCGCATTACAAAATAACATTTCTGAAGAAAAATTATCCTGTTTTTCTGTTTCTTGCGGTTTGCTGGTTCGTTTCATCATTCTTTCGCGTTCATGAAATATATATATATATATATATATATATATATATATATATATATATATATATATATATATATATATATATATAAGTTGTACAAAGGGATTTAAATAGTTCACTTACGAATTTTTAAAGGTGGATTACATCGCATTAAAGTGGATTAATCCGATTACATCGCTTTGGAAATTTTCATTTCCTTAATAAAAAAATAAATTAAATAATTTGATTTTCGGTTATATCAATATTTGAAAGTGTGGTGTCATATCGAAATTTATCACGTATTTTGTGTAGGTTAAGTAAGTAATTTGTATTTTCAATAATAAAAACATTCGCATAATCTTCATTTAATCTTTGAATCGCGTTGGGCGGATAGTTAGTTACCAAGGGCACCCTCGGAATTGTGAATTGGTCCGATACACTCTCTAATTGTCTTATGATTATTACTGGTTTTCGAAATTTCATCCAATCAGTTACTTTCTTTCATGTTCTTTTGACAACGACACTAGTGCTTTGTCGTGGTTTCTTTCAGGTGCTATTATTTTCTAGTTGACAAGGCAGAGCTAATAAAGGTGGCAGTTTCGATTCTCGACAGTACCTGTTTTTCGAAATTTTATATAATCGGTTACCCTCGTTTGCGGACTTTTTAATCTCTTTTCATATACGAGACTTGATTTGACCTATTAAAAGCCCTAAGCTTATATCGCACGAATTTGCTATTTATAGTGAAAAATGAACGATGAAACCCCTAAAACATTTAGAGAGTGCCCTCAACGTTAAATATTTAATCCTAATTAAAAGATTTCAAGTGGGAGAGCTCTAATATACATGTTTATGGATTTTTAGTTTGAATCGATTTATCTTGTGGTTCCTGTTCCAAAGTGTTTCGCCCACAAGTATACTTCCAACAAATATATCATCATTACTTTTTGATTCTTTAAGTTATCTTTTATAAATTCTGGAAGTTGATTTCGTGCATTGTCCGTTGTTTTATTATATATATATATATATATATATATATATATATATATATATATATATATATATATATATGTGTGTGTGTGTGTGTGTGTGTGTGTTTAGAAAACTGTATTCACCACATATAACTAAATTTTTGTCTAATTAAGATAGAAAGTGTTTCAAAGAGAGTAATATCGTATTTTTCTGTTTGGCTTGGTGGCCTATAGACTGACCCCCCCAAATTGATTTTAGTAGTAGTTATCAAGCCCTCGACAGTTAATATCTCAGGCTTAATATCTATATTGATGTCTTTTATTATAGTTTCTAGTTAGTTTTTAATTTATGGAATAAAACCTGCAATTTCTCTTCTAGAATTATTTAAATTTTTGCGGGAGGGTATGTTAAATTCTCCTATAAATTCTCTTTTTAAAACAATGGTTTCATATCTACCTAAGTGCGATAATATCAAAATCTTCTGCCGCAACTAAGACCTTCAATTCATTGATCTTGTTCCTCCAGCTTCGCATGTTTAAATAAAAACATGATATAATCGTGTTAAATTTATTCCAATAACTTTGACTAGGTTCCTGATACCACTTTATTGTTAACAGCTCTCTCCTATATGCTCTCCAATCTCTGATAGAGTCTTGTCTTGAAATCTATCATAACATTATTTAAAAGCCTTTAGCAATCTTGCCTCACGTACTCTTTTCAGGTGCAGCTCGTATAGCTAGAATAGCTTGCTGCACTCGTAGAACTCTTCTGATAAATTGATGTAATTCACCCATTCTTTTTAGTAGAGAATCTTAGGGGTTATTATTATATGCAATTCCTAAAAAAAAAATTCGCTGCATCTATTATCGAAAAAATATCTGCCAACGCTTCATTCCTACTCTTCTTCATCATTTTTTTTAATCAATTGAGGATACTTTTCCGGGAATTTCTCGGCCCATGTAGATGAAATATACATAGTTTCAACATGATACATATGTGTCTTGCATAAATTCTTTCGTAAAATCATCCAATAAATCGACTAGCTCTTCAACTCTGCCTAACGGATAACAATATCTCTTACGTCAACTTGTTTTCCTCCCACAGAATTCCTCCAGCAAAATCATAATAATAATCTCCCACAAGGCTAACTTCGAACTCATCTTCATCCTCTTCAGACCTCGAACTGAGAAATTATTTGTTATTAATAGTGTTAATCTCTGCCTTGGTTATTTCTGTGCAGCTATTGGCGAACCGGAACCAACGTGTCACCATCAGATACAGGATGTCCTTGAGACTCTCCCGAATGGCTGGATTAATCTAGTTGGAAAGCCACTGGTCATTGATTCTGGTCATACTATTCTTCTTCATCGATAGTTTAAGAACACATTCATAACTTTGAAGACCAATGTTCACTAAACACCGACTAATTTGTTGTTGTTTTTTGTGGTTACAAACTCTTACACTAAACAAACTTTTTACCTCGTTTAAAATATGACTTATCAACTGTTTTACAGCTCACTTTTACTACCATCTGCTAATCTATCATGTAGTACTCAACCATAAAACTAGGATGGTTGGCTCATTGAAAACATTAAAAACAAGCGGAGTAAGTCACTCCAATGATCTGCGGCGTTTTGTGATAAGATGATAAATGGTTATTGCATTGATGGTTTCCCATGGTTCCAATCACTTACAAGTGCCTTTGAATGGATAATTGAGACTTCTGCCACTAGATGGCGCTATCCAGCGCCATATCCGATGGCATATTTGAAATCTCTAGGGTGACTAACCATATGTCCCATGGTCATATGGGTCATTTCATGGCTCTAAATGGGTACAATTGAACTTTACTCCTTCGCCGCAGGTAAAAGTACGAGGTTAAATTTTATTATTTTCATTGCAGCTTCCAAGAATAAAACTTTGTCCTCGAAGATTTTGGCCTTGTTCTGTCCAGCACATTCACCTTGACGCTCGAGGGCTGGGCAGTGGGCATGCGTCTCTGTACTCTAATGATTAATGGCGCTTCAATCTGGACAACTTTGGACAGGGATGGCTCGAGAATTTCATAGTGACTTTGAAATCTTGCGAAAAAAATTGAATATATTAGTCAAACGGTCAAATAAATGTTAAATGCAATTCAACGTGAGTAAGTTTAATGTAATGCAGATACACTACCGTCCAAAACTAAAGAGCAAAACACCCAAATTCACATGTTCTTGAGGATGCTCATTGAATTCCCATGAAAATTGCACTCTGTTAATTGTCTCTGATAATTAGGAAACAAAATTTCACTTTTTTCTTGTTCTTAGATTAAAAGTGTTATTTCACAGCTTTTCGTAACTAAAGTAAATGAAAAAAAGTTTATTTTAATCACAAAACTTTGCTTGCTTTTGTAGGTAAGGGACTGAATTTCTAAAGTTGGCCACTTGGTAAATAATAATAGTGTATTATTAATTTCAGAAAAAATACTGAGAATATATAAAAGGCTGTAGGCTTTAATTTTTTTTTAAAGCATGGTAGAAAATTGTAAATCCTAGTTGAATAAAAGCATTGTCATGTAGAATAATATTTGTTTTAAGGAAACCTTCCAAAACATTCTCGATTTAATAAGGAATTTCTAGCATTTAATAGAATTTTATGAAGTTTCAAGAATTTTCCAGAGCTTGCCAGAACACACCCCTGGATAATTGTAGAACCTTATGGAATATTACTTCAGAAATATTTATACAGGTATTCACAGATCTCTATCATTTCAGTTCTAGTTACAATAGTGAACACATCAAAAGACAAATGGCACCAAGAGACTGTAATCCTTTTCCAGATACATTCTGTTTTATCTGCGGACAGTTCATCAAAACAAAAGCAAAGTGTAGGGAAATCAATAACACACTCTCAAAACAGAGGCCCTGTTCGATAACCGCAATTTACTGACATTTTTGGCGGCATAACCCTATTGCTTAACCCCCTCCCCCTCGCTCTCCTCGCATCGAGGATCACCAGAAGGTCTCCTATAGCCACATAATGCACGTATAATCGAGTTTCGGGTCCGGCGGACCTAACAGTGATTAAACCGGCAATATTTTTCCTACGAGAGGGTATTTAATTTCACTTCATTGACAAAATTGGAGGAGAGTTGACCAAAAGCCTGAAGGTGCCTTTAGGGCTAAGTGGAAGATGCTCTGAGAAGAACCGTTAGAGGAGGAGTCTTAATTCCGAAGACCTCATTCCCCCTTCCTTCCTCTACCCCCAGTGGGGTGGTGAAGTATATATGCCTATAACTTTAGAAGAACTAGGAGATCGTGTTAGTTATCGAGATAACGAAGTCCGGCTAGAGGCCCAGCAACCAACGAAATGGACACAAAAGAAGCTCATCCTGAGCCAGTTCCTGGTGGGCACACCGAACTTTAAGTTTGCGTGTATTGAGAAACAAGTTCAACTAGTTCTCGTCAGAGAAACCCCTATTCTGGTGTACAACAAAACTTAGGCATAGTTCTCGCCATCGAGGAATACCCCAAAGTGAGCTCCCTCAAGCACCCCCCTTCGTCAAAGGATTCACTCGTTTGCTCATCGCTTGTCAGTGTGAATTATTTCCAGATTGACCCGAAGATTGGAAGAAGCATACTTTTACTGTCCTGTTGGTGAAATCATCTTACCAAGACAACGTGCTTAACGCCATCCGTCGCATTCACCGAAATCATATGTGGCTTTAAAACTATCCCAGCGCCAGACAAACAACTGGAGTAGCAGTGAAGACGTCCACGCGCCTGCCCGAAAACAACATTCTTGAGGCTACATAAAAATTGAGGCCAAGGTCAGTCTCAAAGCAGATTCTCGTGTGGGTTTTAAAGGTAAATAAATTCAAATATCTTTTTTCTGAAGGTCAATTAGCGTTGAAGATTAAAGTGAGCTTTGGGTCAACCATTATTGTATATTCTTTTGTGTAATTTAGTAAGCCTCACTTAAACTTATGCAATTTATAACTGGGCAGTTTGTTTTGTTAGATTTCATTTTTTGTTCATGTTGCAATTAAAGGTCAATTTTTCTTAGAAATATTTAATTCAATCCTCGAAACGCTGAGTATGGCACTAGAAACTCTCGGTCCTTTTAGAGAAAACTTAATTAAGGAGTTTTGAAGTACGTAACAAAGCTATACCTACGTACCCTACCACTCGGTCCTTGCAATACCACGACACAAAGGTTTCGGTGTGACAGCATTTATGAGAATGTGTGAAGCATATACAGCATACTTTGTCATGCCAGTTGGGGACTAAGACAAACCCTGAGCACCTCATTCGGCTTGTGACCACAGCAAGAAAACTTTGGAAGGTAAATATTTTGTTGTATTGGGTAAAATATTAAATCTCACAAGTATTTGAGCCATTATGTGTGTTTGTAATCCAGAATAGTAATAAAGCATAGATTTTTACTTTTACAGGATAATACATATAGAGGTCAAAGAAGAACCATAAGTTTTCCATTCCCAGAATTTGCCGTGAACCCACAGACCACTCAAGCAACTGCTACGTCTGCATGGTGGACCCTTCTAAATGTCGAACTGGAAAAAAATACACCTGCTATTTCTTATCTCGATCTTCCATCCTCTAATTAAACAGTACCCCGCAGTGCTGATTTTCCTGTACCTACCATCCATTGAGGAATAAGCCACTCTTAGAAGAAAGCAACAATTAGAAGCTGAAAAGATCTCTGACTACAGTGTCTGTTATATGGATGTTGAGAAGAATCCACACTATCCAAACCAAAGAGGCTTCAATGACCTTTTCAGAGATCTTGGCTTATCAAAGTTAAATGCTGAGTTTTTTACTTCCTGGCTTATAGAGTGGGATGTGACGGAGGAAAATGAGCAAGTGACAAGCCGAAGGAAAAGTAATAAAAATTTCTCAAGTTTTTTACTTATCAAGCTATGCTATGCTACTGCAATGATGTATCTTGTCTGTTTGTTGCAATTAGAATTACATGTAATCGAGATGAGTGGAGCATCTTCATTGATAACTACTCAAGAAGAAATAAAGCTGTACTTCTCCATAATTAGAGTAAGCACCCATCCCTTCTCTCGGCTCATTCAGTATATCTAATGGTGGACTACAACAGTGTCAAGTTCCTGCTGCAAGCTTAAAATTATAAGAAGTAGCGCTGGGAAGTAATTGGAGACTTCATAATGGTAGCATATTCGATGGGTCTCCAGGGAGGATTTACCAATTTTCCATGTCATCTCTGTCTTTGGGACAGTAAGGATTCCACAGCATATAAGCACAAGAAGCACTGGTCACTAGGACTGAATTCTCTGTCGTGGGGCATAATGTCAAGCATGAGCAATTGATAGACCCTCAAAATGTGTTGTTCTCTCCATTACATTTAAAACTAGGTTTCATGAGGCAGTTTGTTAGAGCTCTTAACAAACAGTTAGCAGCATTCAAGTACCTTCAAAATTTCTTTGCCAGACTCTCTGAGGCAAAAGTGGAAGTTGGTGTCTTTGTTGGACAACAAAAATAAGTAAATTCATAGAGTATTCAGAATCCCCTGAAAACCTACTGAAAAGAAAAAAGAAGTTTGGAAGAGGTTTGTTTCGGTGTGTCAGGGCTCTTGATGCAACCACTAGGCTGATAATTATGTGGAACTGGATGGGAACTTCGTGAAAAGCTATAGCCAAATGTGCTTCAGGATGTCCCTGAAGGTGCATCTTCTAGATGCTTACCTTGACAATTCCTAGGAGTATATGGGAGCATACTCAGAGGAGCAAGAGGAGTGCTTCCATCAAGATATATTGAAATTTGAACATAGATACCAATGTATATACAATGAAAACATGAAGGAAGACTATATTTGGGGTCTTGTAGGGAAAGTAATTTACATTACAAACGTAAATCGAGGAAATCTGTTTACTTCTATATTTTTTACTTGTTTTTATACATTTCTTGTGGAAATTTAAAAATAAATATACATTTAACTCTGTGCTTTTGTCCTTAGCCCTAGAATGGATGGAAAAACCGCAGATTTGCCTATTCTAAGGAAATATTTCATCATGCAAGCCACAAAAGCAAAGTTTGAAACAAATAATGGCTATTTTCTATTGTTTTGCAATAAAAGGAGTTGCAAAATAACACACTGGACAGGGGCAAAAATTTTGTTACATAGACTGAAATTTATGTTCCTGAAATCTTTCTCACAACTTGATCTCGATGATCTTGTAAGAAATCTAAACTTAACAAAGCAACAGAGTGAATTACTGGTCTCGAGACTGAAAGAACTCAATTTAGTAGCAGAAGATGTTCGAATTACTAAGTTTCGCATTTGATCAAACAATTTACAAGACAAATTTTCATTTGAGAACAATTTATGCTACTGTAATAATATTCCACGTCTCTTTGAAGAATTAGATATACATTATGAACCCAGTCAATGGAGACTTTTCATTGACGCTTCTTTATATAGTAGTAAAGCCGTGCTTCTACATAATGGAAATAAACTACCATCGATACCAGTAGCTTACTTTGTTGTTTTGAAAGAAACTTATGAGAATTTAGATTTCATTTTAAAAACATTAAATATAGTGAACATGAATAGTTGATTTGTGCTGACCTTAAGGCAGTAGCCATTTTAAATTGTTTGCAGTCAGGCTACACAAAATTCATGTGTTTTTGTGCCAGTGGGACAGTAGAGCTCGGGGAGAACATTACATACGCTCAGAATGGCCTTTAAAGAAGAGACAAAAGTAGATTGTCATAATGTCATACGTGATCCATTAGTTCCTAAGGAAAACATAATTTTGCCACCACTTCTCATAAAATTAGGTTTAATGAAACAATTTGTGAAAGCCTTGAAGCGTGACGAGCCATCCTTCTTATATTTAAAAAATAAGTTTCCTAAGATTAGTGATGATAAAATTAAAGAAGGAATCTTTGTTGGGTCTTAGATTAGACAACTTATGGTAGATACTCGTAGTGAGTTTGAAGAAAAATTAAGCAAGGCAGTACTTGAGGCCTAGCATAGTTTCAAAGGTGCATGTAATGGTCTCTATGAAAGGCATAAATCAGAAAATTACCACATTCTTGTTCAGAATTAGATTAGATCTTATAATGAGTTGGGATGTAGTATGTCACTAAAGGTGCATTTTTTGCATTCCCATCTGTCTTTCTTTCTAGAGAATCCAGCTGACGTCAGCTATGAGCATGGTGAAAGATTCCACCAAGATATTGCTACTATAGAAAATCGTTATAAAGAAAAATGGAGTCCTGCAATGCTTGCTGATTTCTGCCGGACCCTTCACAGAGACAGACGAGATGATGTACATATAAAGAAGCCTAAATATTCTAGAAATATATGACTATTGTAGAAATCTCAGCAATTTTGAAAAAAATCTTAAATCTTCATTATTTTTTTAAATATATTTTTTATAATACCACACTCTGAAATGTATTAAAAGGATTTATTAATTTTTTTTGATGAATAAGCTTTTTGTTTCCACTTATCTTTTTACTTTTTGTCAAATAAAATAAAAATAATAATAAATATTTCATACCTCTATATACTGAATAATCTAATATTAATAAAAAAATAAATGTGCAGATTACCAAAAAACTGAAGTCATTTCATGAAAAATAAAGGTCATTTTTGTAATCTACGCAAAAAACTACAATAGAAAACTACTTTCTCATTTCTGTAGCAAAATCATTGTTGGACAGTGAAATTATCCAGATCAAGACAAGATCAATTGATGAGGTCGCTCTTCAAATCACATCAGCATTATTTAATCTTTGACATAAAATAAATTTAAAATAAATTGACTGATTTCTACATTGATGGAATCCTGCCCCAACACACGTCACAAGGGGCTTTCCCTGGAGAAACGGCACGCTTTCCCGACCACAGGGTCTTAGTCATTCTTGACCTTGTTTGAGACTACCTGGGCATTATTCCTACTAAATATTTCTATTACACCCTTTCTGCCACTTTACAAGCTTCATATAAGCTAATTTCTTGGCCGACAGCTGATTTCGCACGATGGTCGCCGACCGTTTTTCGTCCATTCACCTGCGAGTGGACTTTGTGTGTGTGCCGTCCCGGTCACTACTGTCGTAGCTGCACAGATTATTTCGAAACTCTTTTTCTTAAATATTATGCAACTCTTTTTTTATTATTAGTGAACAATATCTTTACTTTTAAGCAACTTTTTATTATTAGACAACTCTTTATTTTAATTATTACTCAAAACTTTCTTAATATTACACAACAATTTTCCGGATTATCACGTAACATTTTATGAGATTTTTACTTCTCTTTTTCTTAATTATTACGCACTATCTTCTTGCTTAATTTGCACCTCATTTCTAGATTATTTCACAAATCTGTTTTTTTTTATCTTTTTGAAAGTCTTTTTATTATTACGTAACTATTTCTTGATTATATTCCCCAACCCTTTTCTTCATTATTACGTAAATATTTCTTAATTATTATGCAACGCTTTTCTTGACTATTTCATAACTCTATTTGTTGTTTATTACGCAACTCTTTTCTTCATTAATATGCTACAATTGTTTTGATTACTACGCTTTTCTTCTTGATTAGTACGAAAATCATTTTTAGGATTAATAGGCCTCCTTTTTATTATTAGTAACTCTTTTTCTTGATTATTACTGAAATCTTTTTCTTGGATGACTAAGGAACTCTTTTCTTGCTTATTAAGTAACTGGTTTGTCAATTCTTACCAAACTTTTTTCTTGATTACTAATGGATTATTACACGAATCTTTTATTTATTATTAAGCAATTATTTGTAATTATTATGCAAATTTATTACTTGATTTTTAAGCTACACTTTTATTGATTTTAACAAATCTCTTCCAGTGATTTTTGTGCAACTCTTTTTCTTGATTATTAAGGAACATTTATCCTTATGGCACAACTCTTTTCTTGATTATGACGGAAATCCTTTCTTGATTATTAGCCAAAATTTTTTTTCATTTCGCAAAATATTTTTTGATTTTTACACGACTATTTTTATTTATTATTAGACAAGCCCCTCTTTAATTATTGTACAACTCTATCTCTTGATTATTAAGCAACACTTTTCTTGAATTTTACATATCTCCTCTCTTGATTATTGTGCAACTCTATTTCTAGATTATTATAGAATATTTATTCTTATGGCGCAACTGTTTACTTGATTATAAGGGAACTCTTTTGTTGATTATTATTGAATATTACGCAACTCTTTTTCTTGTATATTACTCAAATTTTATCTAGATTATGAAGCTACCCTTCTCTTCATAACTAGGCAACTATTTTTATATTATTACGCAAAAAATTCTTGAATATCAGGAACAGCTTTTTTGATTTTTACTCATCTTTTCTCTTAATTATTGCGCATTCTTTATTTTGGTTATTAGGGAACATTTATTCATATGGCGCAACTCCTTTCTTGATTTTGACGGAACTATTTAGTTGATTATTATCCAATCATTTTTTTTATTACAACGCGACTCTTTGTCTTGATTATTTCTCAAATCTTATCTCGATTATTTAGCAACTCTTCTCTTGATTATTAGCAAACTATATTTTTTATAATTACGCAAAACTTTCTTGATTATTACAGAATTTTTAATTTATTTTTAGGGAAACCTTTCTTTAATTTTATCGCAACTCTATTTATTTCTTGATTATTACGCAAATCTATTTCTTGATTACTACGCAAATCATTTCTTGCATATTACGCAACACTATATTTGGCAATTAATTCTTTGCAATTATTATGCAACATTTTATTTACGAAAAATTAATATTTTATTCTTACGCAATTTTTGTCTTGCTTATTAGCCAACACTTTTCTTGATTATTATGCACTTTTCTTGATTATTTTTAAACTCTTTTTATTGATTATTAAACAGCTTTTTCTCGATTATTACGCAAATCTTTTTCTTGAGTATTAGGCGTTTTCTTGATTATTAGCAACTCCCTTACTTGATTATTACGTAAGTATTTTCATGATTATTCAGCAATTCTTTTTTATTATTAAGGAACCTTTTTCATTGATCATTACGGAACTCTTTATGTTGATTATTACCCAACTCTTTTCCCAATTATTATGCCACTCTTTTTCTTGTTCATTGCGGCATTTTTCTTGCTCATTACGAAACTGTTTTCTCGATTCTTCCCTACCGATTTTTTTATTATTAATACCAACTCTTTTCCTAATTATTACGCACATATTTTTCCTTGATTTGCAGCCAACTCTATGGTGGACTATTACGTAACTCTTTTTTATTATTATGCAACAGTTTTCTAGGTTAGCACGTTACTCTTTTCTTAATTTTTACGCCATTCTTTTTTTTTATTATTATGGGTCTTTTTATTGATCATTGTGGGTCTTTTCTCTTAATCATTATTACGAAACTCTTTTTTTGATTAGTAACACAACTCTTTTACATGATTATCACTGATCTTTTTCTGAATTATCACACCTTTTCTTGATTATGTCGGAACTTTTTCCAGTCTTTTATATCATTACAGAATTATTTTTCCTGTTTATTACGTAACTCTTATTCTTTATTAAGGAACCTTTACCTAATAATTACGTTACTCTCTTGATTTTTATTTAGCTCTTTTTCTTGAACTTTACGGAACTTCTTTTCTTGATTATTTTCGAACTCTTTTTCTTGATCATTACGGAACATTTTTTTATTTTTACGGAGCTTGTTTTTTATCATTATGGAACCCTTTTCTTGATTATTACGGAGCTCTTTTGCCTGATTATTACGGAACGTTTTTATCATTTTTGTTCATTTACTCTGGAAAGAAACAAATTGGTCTCCCGGCACTGGAGCTGGAATGGACAAATAATAGTTTCAAAACATTCGAAAGAAATAAGTAGTTGTTTTATCAAGATTCGTTACGTTCCATTTAACATGGATTGGACTTCTTTCCTATCAAGAATCGTCTGAGTTATGCTTAAAACGAAGTGGATTTTGGTCTTATCAAGACTTGTCGGGTTACATTTAAACCGGAGTTGACTTTTGCCTTGTCAAGAATCCACAGGTTACGCTCAATATAGGGATTAACGAATAGCGAGAAAAGTTTAGTTGAGACATTGTTCCTTGTGTTTCTCCTTGAGCCTACTCGTTTTGGTGTCTCGGGAGACATAAGTGTTTGCTCGTAGATACCACGCAATGGGTAAAAGTACTTTTAAATGTCTATGCTATTTTTATCAACTTGTTCCCTTCCATCAGATTATCTAAAGAGCTTCGCTATTTTAGTTTATGTATTTTTTTAATGCTTCTTTTCTTTCTGATAAGTATTGAGGTTTCCTCCATCCCGATGCCAGGCTCTTCGCCTCGAGGTGAGCTGCATCTCTTTCACTCCCGCATCTCTGCGTGCGCTGCTGAAGAATCGAATCTGGCGTAACTCTGCGCTCTGTCTTAAATGGTAAAGTTCTGCTCTCATACAATTCAATTTTCTCTCGAGTTTGAGTAATTATTCTCAACCCTTAAAATGTTCCATCGTTTCCTCAATTCTGTTTAATTCTTTACTAATTTTCACTCCCACGTTCCACTTCAGATATCTTGTATATTGTGATCGCACGCAATTTTTTGATGGAATATGAGGGATGATTGTGACCGGCAAGAAAGTCAGGAAGCTGCTGAAGTATGAAAAGTAAACTGCAGTTGGTGTGTTGAATCTGAGTGAAAATGATTATGGCAGGTTTAGAAAGCAGGTGAATGTCCAGCGTTTTGGTGTGATGCTGGGAGCGATCGCTAATTACGGTGTGGTGCCGAGTCTGACCCATGCCCTCAGACGGGCTTCGGCAACGCACACCACGCAGTCAATCACAACACTGCGTCCCCTTTCCCACACTTCATGTTTCTATTCTCCTCACAAAGAGGTTTCCATATACAACTCACCTGACATGAACGGGTGACTCTCCCTTGGGCCGGGAACACATTGAGCGATACGATAATTGAGGGAAGGTAATTTAGATGGAAACAACGGCAAAGGCAGATTTAACGAAATTTGGGGACATTTATTAATTATTAATTAAGTTCAACAAGAGAACGGAGTTTAGCGTTTGTTTGTTTTGGCATCTTTTCGACGAAATAGTTTCCATAATAGATGGGGAAGGTAGGGGATGCTATTTTTATCTTGGCCAGGATCGCCCCTACCCCAAACCGGATAATGAAACCAACATAAAAATCAGTATTACAATCGCTGGGGACTCCGATGGAGCCAGGAGCGACTACTCTGGATGGGTGGGTGAGGAAGTATTTTGTGTTTTTACACCAATCAGTGATCGGGTAGAAACCTTCGCTACCACAGGTGTAGACTCGATCCGTGTCAGGGGTATGTGACTATAACTCCCCCTTCCTACGATTCATGGGGACAGAGCAGAAGTGTGTGTTGCGATGTGAGTACTGGGGAGGATAGAGAGCTGTATTGTGAATGGCTGTTATGAAGGCGATGATCTGTGTAAGATCTACCTATTCCAGGGAAGGTAAGCGCAAGGCATCCGCCAATCTGTGGCCGGACCTCTACTCCACGTGCGCTGCCGTTTGAATCCTCTCTCTCTCTCTCTTGGGATCGATTCCGAAACCTCGACTATAGAAAGCCATCCCCATATCCACTAAGCTAGTGAGAGCGACCCAATGATGGGTTATGGTGAAATGGAAATTAGAGGCCACGACCACAACTGCACACTGTAGCTGAATATTACGAAGTGAGGTAGGAGACGCCTCGGTCGCCAAAAGATCTCGTTTCGCTCAAATACAATTCGCTTCTGATGTGTCAAAACTTCTTTCGCTAAAATTGGTATCGCTCTCTCTCTCTTGGCACTGCTTTCGATAATGTCTAACTAATTAAGGACCACACTTGACCCAACCAGAGGGCAAGGGATAATAACGAGGAACCGACCCTCCTGATTTCACGCTTCTAAATTGTGTTTCCACCTCACCCTAAGCCAAAATAGGAGACGGAAGGCGCAACCTCATTAAGATTCTTCCTGGTCAGTATAAAAGGGGAAAGTCAGGGCACGCTGACGGCTCTCCTCCAACCACCTTAACTATCGTATTTCAACAACACAATTTTAAGCACTAAACCTAAGTCCCTCAACAGAAAAGGGATACCAGATAGGAGAAAATTAGACATAAAAAGTGATAAACAGACAAAAGAATGTCAGATAGCCGAAAGAGGGAAGGAGGGGGGGGATCTATAGGGTCTGGGTAAGGTATTCTCTCTGGTTGTTTGTTTCGTAGGCTGGGTTAAGTGATCGTTGCTTCCTTTAAAGGTAAAGGAAATTTGGAGCAGGATTCAACTTCTTTATTAGGCGGGAGCGTAGACGTGTATACAAGTGGCGAACAGGAAATATAACATTTATTCTTAAATAATAATAACTTTTCTGACTATCTTTGATGATGGTATATTTATTTAAAAGAAAAGAAGCATAAGACATTATTATAAAATAATATATATAATGTAATCAGTAATAGTGTTGAAAAAAGGAAAAAATATATCGCTGAGAAGGAGAAGGATTTAGTAGAAGGCAAAGGTACATTTATAGGGGTTCTCCTGGAGCATGTTACGCAGGAGTTCAGCTTTTTATACATAAAAGATTTATTTTAACATTTTAAATTTTACCCAGTAATAGGGTTTAGTTTATATAATCTAATTTTATTTTCTATTATAATGCTTGGTTTATATTCGCTTATTTATCCAATTATTTATATACTCATATCTTACTTTACACTCATTTTTGCCTATCGGTTTCTATTACACTTGTTTATAATAATATTACACCACTTTACTTACATCCACTATGTTATTATTCTATACTTATTTTTGCTTTTTGCTATTTTTACACTTATTCTTAATTAGTACTAGACACTACATTTGCAGTCTTCACTACTTAATAATTAGCGTACGCTCACTTATTATTACTAATTAATTTGGCAACTTATTATTAATGTATTCATTGTTTTATTCTTTACTACTCACAATATAACTTAGTTGTTTATGTATTGTATTTGTGCACTTTTTCAATTCACATTTAATATAAATTAGTTATTTATGTAACTATATTTATGCACTGTTTTGTTTTTATCATTATTTACATTATTATAACTTAATTATGTATTAAATTTATTCTTTCGACTTTCACTTTTTATTGTTTAACACTTTTTAGATTATATCCGACGTCTTCATCCCACACTTTATGCGTTTGAAGGTCGCCGCGTTGACTGTGTGTAGGCTCGTGTCTGGTATGTATATTGTTCCACTACACATTAGACCTTTGATTTCCTTAGGGGACCAAGGCCCCTCAAAGGTCCACTTGAAGTCCCCGTTACGAATTCCTTTGTCCAATCAGCGCCATGATAGATTTAAAAGGTTAATAACGCTCAAACCGTTTGCACATAAACACGGCTGAAATCCATTATTGTTGCAACTGGATACCAGCCACCCAGGTGCCTCCAATTACCGGTACAAAACTTTACTAAACTCTTCAAATATAGGATACCGGTTTTTTGATGGGCGATTTAAACGCCCATTGCGGGGCTTCTGGGTACAGAAATACAAACAGAGTCGGAAAACAACTTAACACGTTTATCAATAGACGTATATTGCAAAGACTGGGACCCAATTTCCCTAAATACTTACGGAAAGAACACGCAACAAAACCGGACATCTGCCTGGCTAACTTTAATCTGCCCTTTAACTATTTTATGGAACCAGTAGATGTTCCTTGCAGTCACCACACTGCGACTCTAATGTACATAAACAAGAATCCTATACAAATCCCTTCGAATAAATGGAAGGCATACCATAGAGCAGATTGGGATAAGTACAAAGAATTATCTCAAACTTACGTGCCCAGCCCGCTCGGGGAAGCCACCCTAGAGGAAATCGACGGGGAGTTGGATAGGATCAAAGAAGAAATTAAAAGGGCAGAGAAGGGGGCAGTCCCCATTAACTCGTTCCAAACCATTAAACAATTTAGGTAGACACCAGAAATTGTAGCTTTGAGCGAGGAGATCGGCCAGGCGGCAGAACATATAAGAAGATTCGGAACATCAAGGCAAGCATACAACACACTCAGGAGACAGAAAAGAGAACTAATAGCACTAATTTATGAAAAACAGAAAGAGAAATGGGATCAGCACATCGAGAAAATAGATGTGGAAAAACCACCAAGGGAATTTTGGAAACATCAACAGATTAAAGACTCGGACAACAAGGGATAAAATGAAAATTAAGGATGCAGGGAACAACATTTTAGAAGATGAGGAAGAAATAGAAGCATTATTTAGAGCGCACTGGAGAAATGTATTCAAAATTAGCAAAGAGAATGAGGACTATGACATTGATTTCGAACATCAGATCGTGGACGAACTCAATGGAGAGATCGAAAGGACATACCCCTTCCACTTTGTCGAGGAAAGGAGAAACAACAACGACGGAATAGACGAAATCATTACATCTGAGGAATTAAAAGAAACTATAAAGAACTTCCGACAGAGAGCCCCAGGCAGATCAGGACTCACCAGATTAAATTACATTCAAGCACCTCCGAACATACTGGAGTGAGTGAAAGAGAAACGTCTTCAATGCGTGCTTGAACACGGGATATTTTCCTGATGAACTAAAAGTGGCGAAGATGATATTCATACCCAAGGCGGGAAAACCCCCAGATCAAGTGGGTAACTTCCGCCCCGCTCTCGCTGCTAGATTTCATCGGTAAGGTAATGGAAAAAATAATAAATAACAGAGTGTCCAAATTCTTCGATGATAATGGCCGAAGAAACAGCTGCCAATTTGCTTTAGGAAAAACAGAAGCACGGGGATGGCTCTTGGATTCATCCTTGAAAAGATAGCGAAAGCAAAGAGAAAAAAATAAGCGTAGACATCGTATGCTGGGACGTGTCCGAAGCATTCGACAAAGTATGGCAGAGGGGTATACAACTCAAGATACTTAGATTAGGAATGAACAACAAGATCGAAAGGATTTTATGTGATTATGTGTTGGAGAGACGTGCTTATGTGGAAATAGGACGACGCCAGGGTGAAATATTTGAGCTCGCTGCGGGTTTGCCCCAACGGCGGATGTCTGAGTCCGTCTCTCCATTCAATCTACACAGCAGATATACCACCACCAAAAATATGAAGGCTGCTTGAACATCCAATTTGCCGACAACGTCACTCAAATCATAGTTTGCCCCTACAGGAACGGCCCAATGCAAGCTAGGATGACTGCAGAAGAGATAAGAAGCATTAAAGGATACGAAGAAAAATGGAAAAATTAAAACCAACAGGGATAAATTTAAAATGGTACCCGTGTACAAGAGGAGCATCTCAGATGTATATGTAGAAGGTCAGCGCTACAGATACGACAAATAATGTTAGGTGCTCGGACTAACCATTACGAAATTAGGTTATAAAAAGCACGTAACTGAGAGGGTAAATCGAGGGAAAAGCGGCCTGGCATTACTATACAAGTTAGTTAACCTACGCATGAAAAACAAAAGAAAAAACTATCAAGTCATAGTACAGTCCGCGATTATTTATCCATCCATCGCGATGTACACGATCTCGAGAAGTAACCTATTAAACGGCCAAAACAAAGCTATCTACTTAATAACAAACACCAGAATAGGAGAAAGAATAAGACTACGAGACCTGCATAGGGAGGCAAGGATAAAGCCACTTAACAGAATAATTGCAAAAAGAGAAAGGGAAGTCTTAGAAAAGAAAAAAAATGAAGTAGAAGTTGAATTAACCAACCAAAATGCCCAGAGAGAAGGATCGAGACCACACAGATTATTCCCAAGTTTCATAAGGATAGATGAGGGAGGAAAAGAAGACGAAGAAGACATCTACACCTAGAGAAAGAGAATAATACTCGACGACGACTAAGAGTAATTAATTAACCGAAGCAACACCAGAGAATAGCATATAGTCAATTATAACTAGGATAGGAATAGGAAAGAATAGATAGAGAGATAGAAACCTACACCAGTTTTTAGTAAGAATATTTACTAATAACGGTTTGAACGCCTCATAAATACCAATACTACTTTCTAACTTTATCACGCTACCTATACTACCTAAAATGGACAGAGATAAGCCTGTCCTGCAGGCACTTAGCATCTCTTTGCAAACCTCTTACTTCCTTCAACCTTCTGCATCTATTCGTTTTTTACTATCATATTTGCACACGGGACTCACAGCGATACTTGGGACAGGGTTCAAAATAAACTGCAAGGTTATAGTTAGAGACAAGCGACACATCGTGGTTTGGATTCTACGTTAAGCTGTACGTCCCATGACTAACTAAGTCCACTTTTGTCTCCTACTATTTTCTTCGTTGTCCTATCCTAAATCCTTCTTCTTCCTCTCCCTTTCACTCCTAACCGTCGTACTCACAGTGCTTGGAGCCTACTTTGGCTCTAGACAGTGTGACTATGAGGGTCTATGAAGGAGTACCGGGCCTCCCACCCTCCCTCCGTGGCCACTCCATGATCGCCAAGGGGGGCAGGGGGAGGGGCGGAAGAGCCGTTTTTTGTCTCACACCTCTCTTTTCATTTCATTTCCGAAGTTTTAGACTTTGAAGAAATCTACAAGAAAATTAAGCTCACCGAAAAGTTCACAGCCCGCAAAGGAGGAAAAGGCGAGGGAGGTCACCTCAAGAAAACGCCATCAGTTTTACCTTTTCTCCACGGGGACTTCAAGAACAAGATCTATTTTGTACGGAGTCACGTATAGCCGACCCATGATATAGTACTGCATACCGGGGAGTTTAACTTCCTATTTACGAAAAAGAAATACTACAAAGCGGGGAGTTTATCTTCCTATTTATGAAAGAGAAATACTACAAAACGGGAAGTTTGTCTTCCCTTTTATAAGGTTCAATGTGTGAACCGTTTAAAAATTTCAAACGAATGTTTACTAGGTTCGACCCCCACAAATCTACCAGGCAAAAATATTTTTCTAAAACACTCGACTTTAAATTCTCGTCTGTCGTCTCCCATCTTCTTTGCCATGCAACCCTAAGGGTTGACGTTATCCCTGTCATGTAATCAGAGTGGCAAATAGCGAGACGCTGGTGCGTTGGCTCAGTTTGGAACAGTGGTAGCAAATAACGAGTAGAAAAGATTATGAATGACGAAGATTTCTATAGCAACCATCATCAGCCCTAGGAGCTGCAACCAATAAACCACAGTTGTGAGTCTTTCAGAATAAATTTACCATAAAGGGGAAGGGGATATCTGGAGGAGTGAGCGGAGATGCTCTTGTTAGTTTTTGCTATAAATTGAACAAAAAAAGGTTATAAATTAAAAAGAAAAGAGCACTGTAACTCAAAGGCCCGCTTTCTAAGTCCCTTCAGGGGTGGTAATGCAAACTCAAGATCACCCTAAAAGATCTCCCAGGCCTAACCACCCAAATATTTAATCTAAGTTTTTCGTGGTTTTGTTTAATAAAAATATGCCACAATTAAAAGGTGCAAGAAGATGTGCCACCATTAACGAGTATAAAATATGCCACAATTAAAGAATCACCCAAATATACCAGAATTAAAAAGTGTGTAAAATATGCAAAAAATTACAGGGGCAAAATATGGGCCACAATTAACGAGTGCAAAAATTTTGTAATAATCAACCAGTGCAAAAAATATGTTACAATTAACGATTGCAAAAATTATGCATAATTAACGAGTGCAAAAAATATTATAATTAACGAGCCCCACCCCCAAATGCCATACCTAAAATGTTCGCTATGATTATTTTATAGGTATAACTATAGTCGCTCAATTTGTTTGCTATACGCCCTCTACTAGTCCATAATGATGGTGTTCCTGCTAGAATAAATTGTTTGACGGGAAGAATTAAAGTTTCACTATTTGTTTTGAACAGGAAGTAACACGTTTCCCTACGAATCCCAATAAAAAACACAATTCCTCTATTATATTAGCCTGCGTAATTGTATTTACAATGACCAAAATGTGGATTCGTCAATTTCTCATTATATCTTGCCTAACCAATTGGTTTTCAATTTTTCATACAAAACTCGGACTCATTGTAAAACGATTTGGTGGAATATAAGAAACACCACGCTGATAATTTTCAAGTTACCTTTTGTCGGGTTTTTTATTTATTATTTCGAGCAATATTTAGGGTTTCTTGGACGCAGTTTGAATATTCATGTATTGTGCCGTTTCATCCCATATTAGTTAATATCGGAAGATTAATCAAAGATTATAATGTCTAGACCATATTTAAGATGTCTCGCAGCCACAGATTTTTTTCTCGAGTGAAAATACTCGCAAATAATTAGGAGTCCTTAATGAGGCAATGAGATAAATATCGCTATTTAGCCATTTTTAGTGACCATACTGATTTTCTGCAAACACACACATATATACGAGCATACACACCCATGACCTAGACTAATGGACCCGACATCCCCCCTCCCTCCTGAAAAAGCTAAATTACCCTCATTAAGATTCCAGCACCTCCCACCATAAGAATATCTCCATATTCCTAGTGGAACCAAATCTATTTTATAAAAAAATTTATATGCTCGCCCCTTCCCTCAAAGAACATCCCCGAGTCTTTGTTTGACTAGGAAAAAATCAAGGTTATATAATGATTTATTTTACATTTATATTCAAATATGCATACATTTTCTACAGATTAATAAATCTAAAAAAACATAAAACCAAGTAATCTAGTTTATTAATATATATATATATATATATATATATATATATATATATATATATATATATATATATATATATATATATATATATATATATATATATATATTAGGATAAAACCCAGAGCCACGAGAAACGGATGCAGCATCTGTTAATTTTTCACAACGTTACGAAAACTACAAGTTTTCATCTTGAGGCTAGAATAAGTTTACAAAGTTAATACATAAGAAGAAAACTTGAAAAGGGACTCGGAGGCCGGGGAGGAAGAGCTAGTAGTAATCCTCGATTAAGAAATCCAATACTAGTCTCTCCCTAATCCTCAAATTCGCTCCGCGTTCTAGAAAGGGACCTGTGTAGGGGTGCGAAGATGTATTAGAGAAAAAATTCCTTCCAACGCGAGAATATAAATAGCCCAATAAATTACCAATTCAAAACGGACTTCGCCGTAGCGTAATGGTAGAGTGCTAGCCTCGGGATTCAAAAGACCCGCGATCGATCCCCAAAAGTCCACAATTTTTACAAAGAAAATTCTTGAAGAAAACGGAGACTACGAAAAACGCTTTAAGGACAACTCAAGAAATCAACTCCAGAGAAAACCGCTGTCAATGAAAACGGAAAGAAAACGGCTTCAAGGGCTAACTCATCTCATCCCATCAAAGACTTCAAGGGCTAACTCATCTCATCCCATCAAAATGGTCAAGAAGCATCTTCCATCAAGAAGTCATCACGTCATCAGAATTGGAAGGAATCGTCGTTTAAAGGAAGATACATCAAGAAAAAGAAGATCAAGAATTAACCCAGCCAACCCAACTAAAGAAAGAAAGAATCTCAGCCTACAAGAATATTAAGTCTGATAAATGGAGTCAATGTTTGAAGGGGCATCTTCAGTCTAGAAATAATAGATAGATACGAATACAGAAAAAATCAACAAGTTGAATGATATTGATAAATAAATAAAGATATAAGAAAGTGCTTTGCCCCCCCCCCTTCCATAAGTTAATCGACTAAGGGTACCCTCGCCATTTTACGAAATATAACTTCTTTTTCCCATGCCCTTTCGCTTTAACTATCCTCTCCACTACATATTACTTACGGGAGTAAAACTTTATTTTCTGTAGTTCTTCTTCATAAACTCCATCTTCAATATAATACAAGTCTAATACATTTGAAATTCTATATATCTTGTAAATTTCCTTACTCCACCACACCTCGTATTTCTTTTTAAAATTACTAGAAACGCGTGAGATTCAAACAAAATCACTGATCTTATATAGAAATCTCTTTTTTTTTTTAACTTCAGCTCTCTGATTCGGTATAGCAAGCAACATCATGTATAACTTTCAACCGTTTGTTTCTAATCATTCTATGCCGAGAATTATTATAAGCGCTTGCAAAATCATCTAACACGTCGATGTATTTCCATGTATTATTAAAGGTAAAATATCTGAAAAGTCCTTCCTTTATTGTTCTTTGTACACGCTATACAAGACTAGTATTGTTTAGTAAATGAACATGATATACGTCGATATTATATTCGCTCAATAAGCCTTTCATCTTCTTTCCTTTAAACTTTCTTCCATCATCAGAACATATATAGCCTGGAATCCATTCGGTTTCTTCCATGAGATATCGTATAGCATTTGACACTACCTGATCCGTCTTCTCCTTTAAAGGACTTAGCCAGAGATATCTAGAATATACGTCAATTATAAAGAGTATGTATCATACACCATAATTAAAACTTTCAAATTGTGCATTACAGTTAGATCTGTCTGCCAAATCTCGTTTGAACCTTGTGCTTTCACATATTTTGCCTTGAATCTTTTTCGCACGGGTTTGTGTAGTGTATAGCTATCCAAACCTGAGATAAAGCTTTCCACATCAGATCTTTTAGCGATCTTATTTTACAGATTGGAATAGCCGATTTACCCCACTAAAAGATGTCGGCAGACTCGGGGATGTATATAAGCGTAACAATCGGCGGTTCATTTTTAACTGAATATCTGATATCTAGGTTAAAATACATAATTTCAATTAGAATTTCATGGATGTCCGCAACCTTCTTACTTTGTACACATTTACTGATTCTCTGAATCAAAAGAGCTTGGTTAATCCGGTTAGGAAAACGGTATTCGATATGCAACGGCTAAAAATTATAATCAATGTGTATTTTTAAACCAACTTTATAATTTTGAAAATGAATATCAGAAGGGTTTTTTTATATGATTTAGAATTTGAATAAACATATTTGTTAAGGAATCGTGCCCAAATAGAAAATATTTTTATCTGGGGTGAAGTTAAACTTTCTTCTTGCAAGTCTTGATGACGCAGGCTGGTGACATTCCATCGCCTGGACTTCTATGGTAAGACTGATTGATAGATATATATTATATTAAATTTCCTTTACACATAATGGTGACGTAGTCGTAAAGATCCCTGAGGACAAATTATTTCACAAGTTCGGCAGTGCTCCCTCTCTTGTTGAGAAAACAATTAAACATCAAACGACACATTTTTATATATATTCAGTTTCTGTGATGGTAGGGTGAAGATTTCGGCATTCGTCGAGCCCATCTTTAAATGCAAGATAAAAAGTATCAACTGCATTCTGTAAAAACTTCATTTGACAAAACCTTTGATGAAACTCTTCAAGTTTTAGAAAAGTATTGACTTAATATTCATTGTACAGTGCGTTTTCAAATCGTGTAGGAATGAACTCTTCATCCCTTTTCCAGTAAATACCGTCATGTATACTTCAAAATAGACTCTTTGGATTTGCCGTCACTATACACTTTAGTTGTTTTACACCGTAGTCCTCCACCAATCGATCTACATTGGAGAAATTTTCCTGTTTTAACCTGTGTATTGCCCCCAACACAAGCCAAAACTCATCCTCATTCAGGAATAGTTTATCGTTATAGTGAGTTCTTCGGTAGATATATTCAAACATTATTCTTACATCGCCGGATTTTGTTCTAGTAACCTTCAGATGGCTAAATATATTAATTTTATACTTTTGTTGTATAATTTGCTTCACCTGGAATCGAGACAGATTTCTTACACGTGAGTATTCGAGTGAATCTGGACAGCCGGTGAGACAAAGTACAATAAGATTGGTAATTTTACGCGGTTTGAATTTTCCTGTATTGTCTCGTATTAGCATATCAGCCGAGTTGCCACTTAACATTTTACAATCCTTTAATTGGTCCATCTAGTTGCAATCTTTCATACTCAAAAATAATTGGACGTGCTTAATGAGGAAATGAGATAAACATCGCTATTCAACCATTTTTAGTGACCATACTGATTTTCTGCAAACACACACACATACACGAGCATAGACGTCCGGGGCCTTTTCTAATTTACCAGTTATTCCTCCTCTACCCTCTCCTGAGAAGTCTAATTACTTTCCTTAAGATTCTCCCCCCCCTCTTCCCACCCAAAGAAAATCTCCATATTCCTAGTGGCCCAAAAGCAATTTTATAAAAATTCTTATATGCCCGCTCCTCCCCTCAAAAAATATCCCCGAGTCTTTATATGACTAGGAAAAATGTGAATGTTGTTATAATGATTTATTTTAAATTAAAATTCAAATATGCATATATTTTCTACAGATTAATAAATCTAAGTAATTTTCTTTTTTGTAACCTGTTTTTTTAAAAAGTCAAAGTTGTTATAATGATTTACTTTGCATTTAAATTCGAATATGCATAAATTTGTTACAGATCAATAAATAGAAAAACAAAAGCAAACAAACTAATCTCGTTTATTATATATATATATATATATATATATATATATATATATATATATATATATATATATATATATATATATATATTATATAAGGGAGCTGGTGGGAATACCATGAGAGAAAGAGAAATAACACTGGGCTTGTGCCAAATATAGCGATGCTCACTATTTTCTCGCCATCATTCACCATGTTACAATGTAATATGCAGAAAAACTTATCCTTCCCCATGCACTGTAACGATCGGATAGGCCGAATACAAAGAAAAACTAATCCTTAATCTTATTTCTTAATTTTTCACCAATTATTAAATCTTTTAAATCCATAAACTGGTTATTTTCAAATACTTATTTTCCGTTATTGTAGTTGAAAGGTGGTTTGACTGATCCGCTATACAGAAATTAAATGCGATCAATTGGGTGTTCATGAATAGGTCGACGAATATTATAGAAGAAATCAACCGTAGATGAATAGTCTGGGCTAAATTTATTATCCGATCCACACACATCTTCGGTTGCAAACTAGTTACTAAGTCTGGGTGTGACACGGTGTGGATATAGGGTCATCTTATAACGTGTGACACACAAAGATGTTTAGCAACAAATGAGTTAAAAAACAGGTGCGGAAGCGAGGTGTAAAAGTAAAGAATTATGTGGCAATTCCGTTGATATGTTAATACGTGACAATACATGAATATTCAAACCGCGTCCAAGACCCCCTAACCATTGCTCGAAAAAAGGTCACTGATCTATGCGGGGGGACGGGGCTGGGAACATTTTTGGATAAACCAATTAGGGAAGGAGGAGGTCGGGTCCATTACAAAAAGTCATGGGCTTGTATGATCGTGTGTGTGGGTACGTGTGTGTTTTTATGTGCCTGTGTGTATGTGTAGACTCGGTTTCCTCCTTTCAATACTGCTAACGTGTGCGAAAATATGCGAAAATTAACGAGTAAAAAATATCCACAATTAAGGAGTGAAAGGTATGACACAATTAACGAGTGAAGAAAGTATGCCATAATCAACGAATGCAAAAAATATGCTACAATTAACGATTGTAAAATTATGCATAATTAATGAGTGCAAAATATGCCATAATTAATGGCACACCTAATGAGTGCAAAAAAAGCTACAAATAATGAGTGCAAATATTTATGCCACCACTCACGAATGCAAAAGATACGCCACAAATAACGAGTGCAAAAAAGCCACAAGTAACAAGTGAAAAATATGCCACAATTAACCAGTGCAAAAAATATGCCACTATTATCAAGTACAAAACATAGGCCACAATTAACGAGTGCAAAAAAACCTGCCACCATTAACGACAGCGAAAAATTCGGCCATACCTAACGAAAACAAAACAAAATCCCACAATTAACAGTTAACAAGTGAAAAGATATGCCACAATTAACGAGGGCAAAACAAGGCCACTATTATCTAGTAAAAAAAATAGGCCACAATTAACGTGTGCAAAAATATGCCAAAATTAACGAGTAGAGAAAAATTCACAATTAAGGAGTGAAAAATAATATGCCAAAATTAATGAATGCAAAAATATGCCACTACTATCGAGTACAAAACATAAACCACAAGTAACGAGTGCAAAAAATATGCGCCAATTGACGAGTGATAAAAATACGCCACAATTGAGTATAAAAATATGTTACGATTAAAGAGTGAACAAAAATATGCCACAATCAATTAACCAGTGCAAAAATATGCCTCAATTAACGAGTGCGAAAAATGCCACGATTAGCGAGTCCATAAAATAACCCATAATTAACAAGTGCAAAAGTTTATGCCACCCCTAATGAGAGCAAAAAAGATGCCACATTTAATAATTAAAAAGTGAAAAAATATGCCACAACCCTCGAGCGCAAAAAATATGCTACACTTAATGAGTGCAAAAAATGCCACAATTAACAAGTGCAAAAACATATGTTAATTAGCGAGTGCAAAATATATATATTAACAAGTGCATTTCGACAACCAAAATTCTGAGAAATGGCTCGTATGAAAAATATCGATTTAATAATACTCGTATGTTGCATTTTCGTTTGGTTCGGATGAATTTGAGGAAAACTGGAAGAAAACCACGTAAATAAATATTCCTTTTGTTCCCACACAAGAAATGGCATAAACCATGTTTTTAACTCATGACAACAATTAAAAACTGGCTCTCATTCGCAGGGCAACTGTAATAATGTAAAGCAAAATTAACGAAAGGTAGGGAGTAAGCCTAGATTAGGGCCTTTGTGGTTCTGCGTAGGAATATTTGGTTACCTCAGGTGCACAAAATGTTCGCTATGATTATTTTATAGGTATAACCGAAGCCGCTCAATTTATTTGCTATACGCCCTCTACTAGTCCATTATGATGGTGTTCCTGCTAGAATAAATTGTTTGACGGGAAGAATTAAATTTTCACAATTTGTTTTCAGAAGGAAGAATATTAAGTGACACGTTTCCCTACGAATCCCAATAAAAACACACAATTATATTATCTTGCGTAATTGTATTTAGAATTAACAAAATTTGGATCCGTCAATTTCTCATTATATTCTGGCCAGCCAATTTGGAAGGAACGATTTGGAAGGAATTTAAGAATCAGCACACGACGCCGACACCCCCCGAGAATTTTTCAAGTTACTTTTCTTTCTTTTTTATTTATTAGGTCGCTTTCGAAATCGTAGGAATCTGAATATGAAACATCTGACTACGAGTAAATTTGAAACTTCTCGAGCTATTTAAATATAAAACACTAGTAACAATTTAATACTCCAATTACCATTTGATGTTGATATGCTATTTCCGCCACCGTGTTCTTATTTATTATAAAATTCTAGACATTTTCTGAAACTTTTTCACTCAAAACGACTTCTCGAGACTGAATAAAGACCCGCAACTTCCATAACAGTAATCAAGGTCTTAACAGTTCATCTTCATCAACTTATGCCAACAGAATTTAGAAGAAAATTGGGTTGGTAATGTCGCTACAGTTAACTTCAAAGCAGTGGAGGCTCTAAGCTAAAATTAGTGGGGGTGCTGCATCAGAATTTATTTAGCATTGAAATTTAAACTGTTATTATATCAATAGTAACAACGACTGCTCAATAAAGTCTATAGGAGTAATTGAATTACGGTTTTCCAAATATTAACCCAAATTTGAACAAAGCACAAAAAAATGCTACAGTAGGAAGAAATAAAATGCACACAAAAGTGGTTATTGTAAAGTAAATAATAACTCTAAATAATAAACGTTGTAGGTCATTAGAAGCATAACACTGGTCAATAGATTTTAACTTTTTTTCTGCTGACTTAAGTTTGCCACTGAGTTTATTTCGTGGTCACTGAGTTTATGAATGGCAATAGTTTTCTTGCATCACGTCAAGTTTTTTTTATTTATGGACTCGTCCATATTGGTCCCACTCATAGTAGCAGGATATCTTACGACCAAGTGAACGGAAGTGGAGGCGTTGGTATTCTTCTTATTTTCTTTTATCTATGTATTTAGACTTCTCTTTATGCTCATCTAGATATATAAAGCAATTGTGTATAATATAATTTTGTGTTTTTTCAGATTTGTTTTATGAAATAACATTCAGTAGTATGGCGTCATTACGAAGGAAATGTTTGAATTTCCCTGACTCGTTATATGTGGTTGTTTTACTGCACCAACTCAAAGAATGAACATTAGCATCTTTGTGAAAAGAGCACACTTGGCTTACTTTAAGATTAAATTATGTGATCAGGATAAACCGTGGGCCCCGCACAATGTTTGTAAACCAAGTGTCGAAAATCTGCGCCAATGGACAAAGGGCACAAGGAAACAACTAGGATTTTGCATTCCTATGGTGTCTCACAAAGACTTTTGGTTATAGCAAGAAAATGCGACATAAAATAAGTTACCCAAATCTTAATTCAGCAATACGTCCAGTGCTTCATTCAGATGAAATTCCAGTACCTGTATTCAAGGAACTTCCTTCACTGGACGATGTAAGTGATATACGTGGATCTGATGTAAGCAATGAACTTGACAGTGATTCAGACCTTGTACATGCATCGACCCAAGAACGTGGAAACTTCAGCCAATTAGAACTGAATGATTTAGTTAGAGACCTAGGCCTGTCAGAGAGTTATCAGAAGTGTTAGCTTCTAGACTTAAAGAGAGAATTTGTTGCAGGAAAAAACAAATGTAACTTTTTATCGGAACAGGGAGAGAGATCTCTTGGCATTCTTTAAAACTGAAGAAGATTTTGTTTACTGTTGTGGTGTGGCGGGGCTGTTTCAGTGTATGATCCAAGTGAATGGAGACTTATTATATATAGTTCAAAGAAAACTGTTTCAAATTCATAAGTACAATATTTCCTGGCTTAAGTTATGATAAAATAAGGCTGGAGTTTTTGATGGGCCACAAATCAGAAAGTTAATCGAAAACCAAAACTTCTCGAGTTGGATAACTGACATAGAAAAAGGAGCATATGATTCATTTGTGGCTGTTGTGAAAGGATTTGGTAGAGACATTAATTGATAGCTTACATCGTTTAGGCTGCAAAATGAACATAAAGGTTCATTTCCTTAAGAGCCATCTTGAAGAATTTTCCTGCTAATCTTAACAACGTGAGTGATGAACACGGAGAGCGTTTTCATCAATATATCAAGATTATGGAGGAGAGATATCAATGCCGATGGAACACAAACATGATGGCAGACTATTGTTAGACTATTCAACGAGCCTGTGTAGACATCAAACACTCCATACACTCTCGCAAGCGAAAATTTCTTCTATGAGTGTATAGGTAGGTGTATGATTGCTTGTGTTTTCTCCATTATATTAGAAAAATAACCTGTATGTATTTAGTAATAGGTGATGTTATCTTACAATATATTTATCCTTTCAAATTCTGTTGACATTTTAAGCTATGGTTTGAAGCTATAACACCTAGGAAACTATCCTTAACGAGTAAATAAATACATGCAGTTTGTCGTAAAATATGAATATGCAGTAGAATGAAAACCCGATGTGTTACAAAAGATGGAGGCCATATTTGAAATCAACACGGCAAAATTAGTTAAAAACAACCACAAAACATAAGTCAGCAAAAGTGTGTTGACCAGTGTAATATGAAGTTGTATTATAGTAAAATGTTACCCTTTTAACATTATATTTTCTATGATATAAAAAATGGCAAGTGAGTGATTATTTTAATGATAGACTAAAATATTATTGATATTCCAAAACTTTATAAGGAAAAAATATTTATTTCGTCGAAATAATGTCTTTAGAATTTGGCTATATTCTTCGTTAGAGATATCATATATTTGCATTTATTATATAAACGTAAAGGAACAACAAAGCTTAAATTCATACACCTGTTTTAAGTATGGCGCTGGTTGCCTGCATAGCTCAGTATTAGGGTCATATCCTTCTTTTGCTTGCTTGTTAGAAAGAGTCTTTGGTAGCTAGGACTGATGGTCAAGCAAAGGGTAGGTTAGAGGGGAGCATTGCTACTCTAGAACAATGGAGCTGGGCAGAGATGAAGCAGAGGGTGGAACAG
This sequence comes from Ceratothoa steindachneri, assembly GCA_963969495.1. Classification (NCBI taxonomy): domain Eukaryota; kingdom Metazoa; phylum Arthropoda; class Malacostraca; order Isopoda; family Cymothoidae; genus Ceratothoa; species Ceratothoa steindachneri. The sequence goes on from OZ018335.1 coordinate 34,203,791, forward strand.
GAAATGAGTATGTCCAGGTGAAGAACCATAAATAGGGGAAAGGTGTATAGTAAAGAAGATAAAAGAGAATAAGGATGAACAAGAGTCAGTAACCCTAATGACTGAGAGAAGACAGGAAGTACATATAGCTAGATAAGTGTAGCCATGGTGGGGGATGGCATCATTAGAAACCGGGGGATCAGGTTTGGGGGATATGTCCTGGAAAATGACTGCACCTGCAGGGAGAGAAATAGAGAAGAAATGTAGTGAGATCATATGGAAATGCAGGGATGAAAAAGAAAGGGTATGGATATTGATGCAAGGTGGGAAAGGGGGGGAGGCAATAAATTAAAAGAAATAGAAATGGGAAAATAATTAAAATGTATAGAAATTCTATAAAAATAGTAATGGAGATGAGACCAAGGGTAAATATAGCGGTGATTCCAATCGCACCTAGGCTAAATGAAACGTATAAGTTTGAAAGAATACAAGAGGAGGTGAATGCAAAACTGACCAAAGGGATCATTAGAGAAGAAGGCAATATTATAATATATAGATATGGGAAGATGAAGGAAGGGAGAGAAGGTGGTTGAGGGGGCATGTAGTACATATGGAAGCTGAAGGGATAACCATTTTAGTTAGGGAAATAAAAAGGTGGATTTGAGAGATGAGATAGTGGTAGAGGAAGGTAAGGATTTACAAATAGGCAATACCTATAGTGTTATGTAGCGCTCACATTGCAAGACAGAATGAGACAATCGAAAATACCTCAAAAATGAACACTTTGGAGTTTCATAGTCTTTTATAATGGGGCAGCTTTAACCAAAATAGCATTCCATGAATAGGTAATCCGAAAATAATAGAAAGAGCACTGCTCCCAAAATGTAAATATTTCTCTTTTAAATTATAATCTAAATAAAACAGTTTAGTTATATTTTTCAAATCATTGTCATTCTCTCAATCACTTGCTTATTTTAACCACAACTAAATCATTTTTATTTCCATTACCGGTATATGAGGAAAATTTAAACGAATTTATAAAAAGAAACGCAAGAGTGGAACATAGTAATTTTGAGTTAATAAATATAAAAATAGTGTACAAGTCTACAGAAAGTAATTACAATCTTCTCCTTTTAATATATTTATTATAAATCGAGTATAATTGACGAAAAAAAGGAATATGTTTTAGGCACTCAAATAGGGGAAACGGTGACATTTGGCAACAATCCATGGCCTAAGAGGAAAATCATTCTTTCGTCTTGTTATAAAGAAGTATTGTATTAATTCTTTGTTTGCTATTATATAGCTATTTATGGGCTACAATTAATGGGTGTTGGGTGAAACTTCAGAAAACCTACGCAGTTTTTGTAATAAAAACAGTACTAATGGTATTTGTAGGCATTCTAGTCATCATTTACCGCTTTGATTAGGCGCGGAAAGTACTTATTTTTAACATACTGGCATTCTGAGTATGCCTCTATTTGCAGCGATACTATCTTAAAAATAACTGCTTTCTGCGCGAAAACGAAGCGGTAATTGATGATTAAAATGCCTAAAAACACCATTAGTATTGATTTTACGTACTTACCATTTATTTCTAGATCATTCGTATATGCGTTTGGTTACTGGAAGCCATTATTGAACCGCTCACCTGGTTATCATTATGGGGTCCTACATACCCCCTGCTCGCTTCGTTCGCGCCTCAGGAACAAGTATGTACAAGGAAACCTTATCTTAAACACTTAGTTTGAGCGCAAAAAGCGAAAGGGGCGCTCTTATAAAAACTTATATCCAGAGTGCCAATGTGTGAATTAAGTGCGAATTAAAAGTTGCCAGTGTGTGAAAATAATGGTTTATTGTCACATTTAGAGAAAGCAATGCTGATACTTTTGTATTCAAAAGAAATAGGTAAACGAAACATAAAAAAAATAAAAAATACTAAATAATATAACTGAGTAGAAGTGCAGGAATTTACTAAATAATAAAGAATAAAACGCTTTGATTTACCAAATCTAGAGTGGGCTACCGTCTGAAGTAATAAGGCCTAAATTTTAGCCCAAAATTGTAACAGAGAAACACCACCCCCCTATCGTGCGTCCCTATACTGAAGTATTACCAAATATGTTAATGTAAGTTGAGATAACCAATTTTATATTATCGGAATCGATTAAATATAGAAATTTATTATAAGTGATTCTTAAAAGATCGCATTCATGTATTCTAGCTGTTGATATAAAGAAGGAGATGGAGTGCGTTTGAGGATGAATTCTTTTACCAGGAAAAGATATCTGAAGACGATTCCAAAACTTCCCACCGAATAATGAATATTGAATCCAGCTCCAAGATTCCTTTTACCTTTGAAGAAATCTCTGATCGCCATTTACCCAGCCCACGAAGCAAGAAGAGAGCTTTCTACTTTTGAAGTCAGCCTTGTAAATACAAGGCGCTCACTAAGGAAGCAACCAGGCAGCCGCACAGCCGAATTAAGAAACCCATTTGGCTGCCCCAAGATTGGTACTAAAATTCGGTGACAAATCACCCCTTGGTAATCACACCACTCTCGAAGAGGCGTACCTGAGACAACCACCTATATATCTACCAGGAAGAAAAGGAACTGTATGAATGAAAAAAGTAGTATGTACGTCAAAGGGGGTTTTGTAAATTGTCAGGGACGGGAATTAGGGAAACGAGAAGAGATAGTTAAAGAATGTAAGAAAGCTAGAATAAAAATTTGGGTATGGCTGAGATGAGAGTGATAAAAGAATACACGGGGGTAGAAGAGTACAAAATATGGGGTAGATAAATTCAGCAGGAAGTGAATGGGTATAACGGTGAGTTTAATGATACACAAAGATATAATATTCCTGGAGGAAGATAAATTAAATGAAAGAGCTAGGAAGAAAGGGTTGGAAATATGATTGGAAATATATAGAGTCATGCAAGGAGAGATAAAGTTGGTAATATCAGTAGTGTACAATAAGATTGAAGGAGGAATAGACGACAGAGCGCTGCTCTGTTGAAGGAATTGAAAGAGATAACTGTATGCATGAGGAATGAAAAATGGCTGGTGATTGGTGACTTTAATGCCAACATTGGCCTGCTTTGTAAAGATGTAAATATGAAGAGTTGGCTGGTGTACAGATGGCGGTTGTGTATGATGTACATCTGAAAAATTTAAAAGTAATAAGAATTCTTACCTGGAGAAGACGGAAAATCGTAATAGATCTTATTGTTGTTAATGATATGGCATAGGATGACTGCAAGCAAATGGAGATTGATAACAGCAAAAACATACACTTAAAAACAGATCATGATTTAATGTTGGTAAAAATCAGATGGAATGGAAAATATGAAGAAAGGTCCGGTCCAAGTGGGAAAAAGGAAAAAAGCTGAATGGGAGAAATACAAAGAAACTATGGAAAATAAGCTAAGGGGATATAGAAGAACTGGCAATCTACAAGGTGGTCTATACTAGGCTACAGGAGTGCATAAGATAAATTGCAAAAAAGGAAATTGGAGAAAAGTACATCAGAAATGAAAAAATGAATTGAAGTGAGATATAGAAAGGGAAGTCAGAAAGATAAAGGAATTGAAGTAGAGAAAGAAGAAACTGTTGCAAAGTTTAACTGAGAATAACATTTAAGAACAAGAGAACTTAGAAAGAATGTTAGTGCAGTATGAAAATCAGAGAAGAAAGTGACATAATTAATAAAGATATCAAAATGCAAGGAAGAGGACAAATTGTTCGATGATTGGAAGAAATTTTAAGCAGGAGAGAGAGAGGAAGCAATGAAAGTTTATGAAGAGCCAACAAAAGGAAGAGGATACACGTAGCAGAGTTATGTTGAAAAGAGGGGATAGAGAGATGAGAAAGACAAACATATAAACTCCCTTATTAGTAAGAGTACTGGAAGAAAATATTGCAAGAGAATATACAGGTAGGTATAGCTAGGATAGATATAGGTTGGTAGAAGAAATCGTCCAGTGAGATAATACAGAAGAGGAAATTACATATTTGGATATCGAGAAAACTGTAAGGAAAATAAACAAGGTCTGCTGACCAAAGTCGCATGCATTCAATTATTCTGATATAGGACATTACGACCTTCAAAACTTTCAATAATTTCCGGACTAAACTTAGGAGGACCTTTATAATTATATCATTCGAAAGGGAACGTAAACCAACATAAGGGTTTCCAATTTTGTTAGAATCTACCGAATAGTTATGATGTTATTTATGATGTTATTGCAAAATAATTCCACGGCTAACCTTGGGAGGACTTTGACAATTATATTATTCGAAGGGGAATATAAAACAATATAAGAGTTTCAACTTTCGTTAGAATCGGCCGAATAGTTATGATGTTAATGCGAAATGATTATCTGGCTAACCTTAGGAGGACCTTGGCAATTATACAGTATCATTCGAAAGAGAATTTAAAACAACATAAGGGTTTAAAATTTCGTTAGAATCAGTCCAATATTGATATGTTATTATCAACACAAAAAAAAGCAAAACCGAGACCGACTGACCGACAACCGACATAGTGAGATATATAGTCGCACGCGACTACAAATGGGAAAGCAATGGACGAAGTTTTGATGATAGGGGAATTTAGGGAGTGTTTGGGTGCCATTATAATAGATGATGAGTAGAGTTAATCATCATCATCATCATCACTAACTCTATAATTGCATAACGGGATTTTTGAAAAATTAGTAAATGGTATTTTTTTTCCTTAGTGGACAAATGACTTATGTTTTTTTTATCAAAGTTATTTCTAATAATTCTTTTATAATATCCCAAAACAAAATGGTGAAGTTCAGAAATATATATAAGTATTGAAATTTTTTTAAATTTTTAAAGGGGGGAAATTTAGTTTAGACTTCCTTTTTAAAATTATTATAATTGGCGAAGTTCAGAAAATTTATAAAAATTTAACCATGGCTGCTTTTTTTTAGATTTTAAATTTTAATCTTAGTAGCGAAGCGCAAGCTCCCCCCGTAGGGAAGAGTGGCGAAGCTATTGCCTGGTCTTATATATAAGGTGGGGGAGATAGAATGAATGTGGGAAACTATCCGCCAGTTGCAAATGTGAGTATAGTATACAAAATTTGGGGGATGACAGAGGTTATTTTAGGTGATGAGGGAATTGGGTTTAGGAAGGGTAAAAGAACAGTAAACAATGTGTTCATGCTGAAGGAAATAATATATTTAGGCAGTAAGAGAAGGAAGCATTTGTATGTATAATTCCTAGACATAGAGAAAGTGTTTGGATGAAGGCGGTATGGATTCTGGGTGTGATTAAAAGCTTATATAGTGGAAATTAGAGTAAAATTAGTCTGATAGAGGTAGAAACTGAATGGATGCTTAATGATGTAGGTATGAGACAGGGGTGCACTATTTCTACGCACCTCTTAAGTTTGTTTCTAGAGAAGCTACTAAAAGGAGTGAAGTGTACCAGGGAAGGCGTGCAGTTAGGTGACAGAATTACAAACTGTCTGTGGTTTGCTGATTATATAAAGATAATGAGTGAATGTGGAGAGGACTTGCAAGGAATGTTAGATGTTGCGCCAGACTAAGGAAATGAATGGAAGGTGAAATTCAGAGGGAGTAAGTGCAGATTGGAAGTAAGGCAAAGGTGTCAATGAGGGTTGTGTTTTTGTAACGAGGTCCTGGAAGTGGTAGATGAATACAAGTATTCAGGCATAAGTGTTCGTAATAGATTAGATGTGTTTGCTAAAGGATTTAGAGATAATAAGAATGATTGGAATAGTAAGAGGGGTTATGGCAGAGCAGGCAAATGGATACAAAAAAAAAAGGAAACTTGAAGCTGAGAAATTCTATGATCTTAGTTTAGGGAGTGAGCTGTTAATTAAGGTAAGAACTGGCTCACTGGACACCAATGAAAGAACATATAGATAGAATGAATGAGGAGCTAAATATAGACTTTTTGGAGGAAATGAAACAGTTAAACATGAGGTAGTGGAGCGCAATGGGTATGAAATTGAAAGTGAGAGGATGACAGAAAGGTATTAGGGGAAAGAGGGCTTTGTGAATGTAAAGGGTAGGTCCTCGGATTCCCATGCTTTCCCTTTCTCATCATAGTTTATGGTGTTTAGCGCAGGTCGACCCGCTTCGAGGCTACCATTTTTGGCCTAAACTTCTGCAACTTACCAGTCCAATTTGCGTAGAGGAAGCGACTCATACCCTCCCCCCCCTCCTTTGTGCCTCACTTCCCTTTTCCCCCTTCGGACTGAAAGATATAAATGGGGCCGTGAGCCCTTTTAAGTTATTCTGTTGTGAGGATTCTGCCTGAATGATCCGCTTAATCGTTGTCCGTCACGTACCTTGACGTCATTAATATTTGGAAACCCGTACTAGATTCCTTCGTGCAGCGAGGATTTTCTGCCATCGATTCCTGTCAGCATTGTCGCTGCCCCTCTGTCGGCTGCATCGAATTGTGCTCTTCCAGTTACGTTTGCAAGTGTTCTCCTTGGGAAACCGTTCACACTGGGCACGTGCAAGTTCTCCTCTATTCACCTCGCCATCTCCTCCTTGGGGAATTCTGTTATTTTGAATTCCTCCTCTCCGATCTTTGGGCCTTCGAATCATCGTTTCCCGTGGTTCCGACGCCTTTCGCCACGATATCGCCGTATGTGGGTTTCTCCTCACTGAAAACCGCCATCGCATTAACCCCTGTTGACTTGGGTCGAATTCCATCATCGTCGCCGAACCTCTTTCGCCTGGGTTCCTAACGTGAGTTATTGCTTCACTGCTCTGGTATCAGGTATTTTGGAGTATCTCTTTCTTATTACGTCTCCTTTAAAATTAGTTAAATGTTATAAGTGTTATTCATGTAACTTTGGGCCTTCAGGTAAGGAACCCCCGTAAGGGGCGCGGCGATTTGATATCGTGGCCGCCATGCTGATGGGACTCAGCACCCCGTCCGACCACAGCTTAGCCTCTTCTACTTCCTTTAAAACACTTGTTTCCTCGCTTTTCATACAACCTCTCTCACAACTTTCAATGGTCAGCCTCTAATTTCACAGGGTAGATGCTGACCTTCTTCTTAAGTCAACCGTCCCGGATCGGGGCTGAGGGGGGAAGGGACAATGTTCCCTAACCTCTGAGCTCCGGTCTGGGGTGGTTGGTTTTTAACAACCTGCTTTATCCTCGCTCATACCTTCCTCACATCCCTTTTCCTCTCCTCTTCACAATCTATATATTTTTTACGCCGTGTTCAAGGTGGAGCCGCTATGCCGATGGACTACCAGGCCACCAGGCTGGAGGGGTGGTCTTAAATGGCGGCGCCTGGGTCTGTCGGGCTTGTAAGCACCTCTCGCAGTGCGGGCTACTGCGAGAGGTGATGCGCGATTGCATCCCGTGTCAAAAAGAGGGTCACCATGCCCAATGATGAGTTTAAAAAAAAACCCAACCCCCAACTTCCCCTATAACATCGACCCAGCCGCCCTTGGGCAGCTCCAGCAAAAAAGGAGGTCCCCCCCCTGTGCTTGCTCAGGGGACCCTCCATATATCTCTAAACGGAGAGGAGGCTTACTCCTCTCCTTCGCTTACGGGTGTAGGGGACTCCCCCTCTCCCCCTTCTCTGGAGGTGCTTTCGGGCGCCTCCCTTTTACCAGCGGCAGTCCCCTCTGTTCTTTCCAAGGGGACTGCCAAGAAAGCCAGCAGGAAGCCCTTAGCCAGCCGCTCCACATCGAAGCAGCTCGGTAAAGGCAACCCCCTTAAGGGGAAGAGGGAAGCCAGGCCCCTTCGGTCGCTTCCCCCAAAAGACCTAATGGCAAGAATATTGAACCTTGCCGGGGTAAAGGCCCATGCCTCCCCAAAGAAGACTAGTGATGATACTGCCAACGGAACCTGCGATGTCTTGGGGGGGATGGTCAACTGGAGGCCCCCATTGAGATAGACATGGTCCTTGAGGAAACCCAGCCTCAAAAGGTAGGGCCTTCCATGGGGGGGAATCCTGGCTCGGCGCCAAGCCTTGAACCCGAATCCGCCCCGATGCAAGGTCCTCCTCAAACGGCCGTGGTTTCCGAAGCAGTACAAGGAGGGGAGGGATCTCCTCCAACCGGTGCCCCCACGACTACCAGGACCTTCTCCATTTCAGGGAATGACCTGGCTGAGGCCGGTCCATCTGGCCTGGGGGCTTCTTTCGGCGGAGGTGAGAAGCGGGTTCATTCCCCGCCCTCCTCTCCAAAAAAGAAAAAGACTAGAAAGACAAAGAAGATTCGAGGCTCCTCTCCATCCGCGGGGGCTGCGGGGACGGATGGGTCTGCTACCACTTTGGTAGGCGACCAAGCCAAGATCGGCACATCCGGCCCCTCTACCCCCCAGTGTACGGAGCCCCTGACTAAGCCTAAGACCAAGAGTGCACAGGGCGGAGCCTCGATGACATCGGGGCCCCTCATTCAGAGGTTACCTGGCGTTTTCGAGCCCGCTGGCTTCAAACGCTTCCTCGTTATTCGCTCCACTGATGGCACCATGTTGTCCAAGGGCAATATGATCCATCAGAGGAGAGGATTAGCTAGTGCAATTAAAAGAGAGCCGAAGGTGACCCGTTTCTCGGACGGGAGCCTTCTGGCGAATCCCGCCGAGGCGGCTAAGATAAGTGCTTTTCGGACACTTCATGGCACCCCGGTGAGTGTGACGCCGCACTCTACCATAAACTTTGTGAAAGGAGTAGTTTATGCGAGGAAACTCGTTGACTACTCCATTAAGGACATCACTCTAGAGCTGGCCGACCATAAGGCGGTCAAGGTCGAACGTGTGATGAGAAAACAGGGAGGGGCCTCGAGACCCACCCCTACACTCTTCGTCACGTTCGACTGCGACAAGCTCCCTGAGTCGGTGCGTGCCGGTTGGTACCGCTACCGCGTGAAGGCATTCGTGCCACTGCCGCGGTGGTGCTATTACTGTCACCGCTTCGGCCATACGAATCGCTCATGTAGACGTGCAAAGTCGGGGTCACCTGAAGTCTGTGTAAATTGCTCCAAGGTCGCAGACGATAAGTCCAAATCGTGTGTGGCCAAGTGTGTCGATTGCGGAGAGCCGCACCCAGCTTCTTCGAAGTGATGTGGTGCATATCTCCTTGAGAAAGAAATCCTGGCCGTTCAGGCCCAGGATAGACTCTCATTCCGCGAGGCTAAGGACTTGGTCCTGGCGCGCCCGGCTCTGCCTGGGACGTCATATGCCTCAGTAGTTAGAAAGGCACCCTCTGCTCCTGGCCCATCCAGGCCAACGAGCACGGTTGTTTCCGCGCCCATTCGGAGCCCTTCTGCGGGCTCTACCCAACCTGGGCGCTCCCCTGGTAAAGCTGGCGGCAAAAAGGGTTCATACCCAGCCCCGGCTAAAACAGGGCTCCCCCCTCTTTCCCCAGCGTGACCATTTCCCGCAAGGCGAAACGGCCACGCGCCTCCACCGAGTCGTTAGACTCACAGGAGGCAACACCCCTGAAGATGGTCGCTAGGCCATCTTCCGGGGTTCCTAAAGCTGTTCCCCGAAAGGAACACAGCAACAAAGGAGCTTCGGCCCATTCGCCCACGCCCCAAGGTGGAGCGAGTGGCTCGGAGACGGTGGTTTCTTGAAAAAGAGGGCCCCCCGCCTCCGAAGCCGCAACGCCCGCATAAGGTTTCGAGGCAGAGGGAGGAAAAGACTCGCATGGCGAGCCGAACCTCACCCAATATGTCCTCGAAGGCGACAGCGCCTTCAGCGCTTTGTCCGGCCAACAGCGCCCGGGGTTCTGCCCCCGGGAAGCGTACGGCCCTTCCCGTGAGTGTCTTCAGTTCGAGGAGGGCCCCCGCGTCTCCTCCGAGCTAGGCCTGGAGGGCATATTTCTTCAATGGAATTGCCGTGGACTCCGAGCCAACTGGGAGGAGCTGCGGAGGCTCGTCTCATCCCGTTTCCTGTTAGCTATCGTTTTGCAGGAGACCATGCTAGGCGCGTGCCCCATGCCCGCCCTTCCAGGGTATAAGGGTCTTGCGACCCCACCACCGCGGGATGGCCGGGCTGGGGGATGCGCGGTTTACATCCAGCATGATGTCTCCGTTCTTCCTTTCTCTTTAGATACCTCCTTTCAGGCAGTGTCTGTGCAGCTGCACCTGGATAGGAGGTATACTCTGATTTCTGCGTACATTCCACCGTCAGCTGACTTCGACGCGGGGGACTTCCGCCGCGTCGTAGCACGGTTACCGAGGCTCTATCTCTTGCTTGGAGATCTGAACGGCAGGCATCCTCTCTGGAGAGATTACTCCATAAATTCCAGGGGACAAATCCTTGCCGATCTGATCGAAGAGCTTGAGATGGGTGTCTTAAACGTGGATGAGTTTACGCATCACTGTCCGAGAACCGCTTCATTTTCTTGCCTCGACCTATCTTTGTGCTCTTCGAATGCACAGCCTGATTTTGATTGGGAGGTGGTCGATGACCTCCATGGTAGTGATCACTTTCCCATTCAAATATCATTTTCAGGGCAACTGCCGCCTGAGAGACCACCTCGGTGGTGCTTGGCGCGGGCGCGGTGGCCTGCATTTTAGGAAATGACTGAATTCTCTATCTCAGTCGAGGAGTTTAGGTCTGTAGATTAGGCCGTTGAGTTCTTCTCCGGCAACCTCATCGCCGTGGGCCTGACTACTTTTCCTAGGACGTCTAGCCGTTTTGCACGCCGACCACTCACATGGTGGTCGGCCGAGTGTGAGTCGGCCCTCAAACAGAAGCGTTATGCCTACATGCGCTATAAGCGCCGCCCGAACGATTTCACTGTCGCTGAATTTCGTCGGGCTAGGGCTAGGTTCCAGTATATTTCACAGCACGCCCGCTGCTCTTCTTGGCGGGCATACGTGTCTTCACTTAACGGGAAGACCCCTTTAGCTGAGGTGTGGAAGCGAGTCAAAAGGATTCGGGGCAAGTTCTCGCAGGACCCCACCTCCCGTTCTCCAGGAGAATGGGACCGCAATCTCGAACCCCACGTACGTAGCCTAATTCTTAGCGACCGCTTTTTCTGCATTCTCTAGCCGTGATGCTGCTCCGCCAGCATTCAATGCACGTCGTGATTTCGCGGAAGGCCGCCGGCTGGACTTTACCTCCAGAGGCGGAGAACCCTTCAACGAAAAGTTTACTGTGAGAGAGTTGCGTTCCGCTCTTGCTTCGTGTGCAGACACCTCCTATGGTCCAGACGATGCCCCGTACGCCATGCATCGACACCTGGGTGAGCGAGGCATGGCCTTCCTGTTATATTTGTTCAACAGGATCTGGGTGGAAGGTCTTCTCCCAGACTCCTGACGAATCGCTACTGTGCTCGCCTTTTGCAAGCCGGGGAGAGATCACTCTACTCCGACCGGTTTCCGCCCAATCTCTTTAACCTCTTGCGTGTGCAAGTTGATGGAGAAATTGGTAAATGTTAGATTAGCCTATTTCCTGGACAGCAGGGGCCATCTGTCTTCTGCACAGTGCAGCTTTGTAAGTTCCACTCCACGTCGGATGCTCTGCTCCGACTGGAAAATGCCGTCTGCGAGGCTTTCCTTCGTAGACAGCACTACGCCGCGGTGTTTTTTGATCTGGAGAAGGCCTATGATACCTCATGGCATACGGTATCATGGTGCCTCTCTACACGATGGGGGCGAGGGGACGCCTCCCAATGTTTATATCTGAATTTTTGCGAGATCGTCGATTCCGCGTACGGGTGGGGGAAGCCCTCTCCGGCCCAAAGGAGCAGGAAGAGGGTGTCCCACATTGAAGTGTCCTTAGTGTCACACTCTTTGCCCTGAGCATCAACGGCATCACCTCGGTGCTGCCGGAAGATGTTCTCGCTACACTCTACGTGGACGACCTTTCGATCTCTTTTGGCGCGGCCCAGATGCCAACTCTGGAGCGTCGACTCCAACAGGCATTGAACCGCGTCTCTCGCTATGCCGAAGCGCACAGGTTTCGGTTTTCTTTGGCCAAGACTAAGGTGGTGCACTTCTGCCGCCATCCACGGCCTTACCCTGAACCAGATTTGTTTCTTAATGGGGTGCGCCTGGATGTGGTGGAGTCGCACCGTTTCCTTGGTCTTGTATTCGACCGACGCTTCACCTGGGAGGCTCATATTTGCAGCTTTAGGGTCTCTTGTACTTGCGCCATGGATATTCTCCGTTCCGTGACGTTCAGCGCTTGGGGCGCTGATAGGGCTACTGCCTCACTTTTTTATCGATCCTTTGTTCGCTCGAAACTCGACTTCGGATGCGAGTTTTATGCATCTGCAGCCGAGCGTTTATTGCGGAATGTGGATTCGATCCACCACACCGGCCTTCGCCTTGCGACCGGTGCCTTCCGCACTTTTCCCACCATTGAGAGCCTGTGGGTCGATGCTGGGGAGATGCCACTCGCTCTATGCCGCGTGCAGGGCATCACTCGCCTGTACGCGCGAGCCCGGTGCCTTCCTCAGTCGCCAACAGCTCTCACTGCATCCGCAGCTGATCTCGATGGTTTCTATGCCACCGAGAGACGCCAGTCATACCCTAAGCCCTTTGGGTTTAGGGCAAGGAAACTCCTTCGAGAGGTAGATATAGCTCTCGGGCCGGTGGCGCCCCTGGTTCTGCCCAGGACGCCACCCTGGAGGGTACCTCATTTGGCTATTTGTCGCCGCGCCTCTCCCCCCAAAGCATGTACTGCGCCGGGAGTATTGCGTTCGACCTTTTTGGAGCACACATCATGTCACGCTGGTACCGTGCCAGTGTATACGGATGGCTCCTATTCCCAAAAGAGGGTTGGCTTCCACGCCGTATCCCCTCTCTTTGAAGTCAGCGGGGCTCTACCAGGCGCTGCGTCTGTCTTCACGGCTTAGCTGGTGGCAATACACCACTCGGTACGGGAGATTACGCGACGTGCCTGGTTCGGAGACCGGATTGTGATCTATAGCGACTCACAAAGCGCCCTGAGTGCTCTCGGGGCATTGGAATCTCCGCATCCCCTGGTTCGCGAAATCCATGACGCCACGGTTTTGGCGAGCCGGGCAGATGTCGAGATTATCTTCTGCTGGGTTCCTGGACATGTAGGAATTGCGGGGAATGAGCAAGCCGATGAGGGCGATAAAGAGTCCGTGAGGACTCTGCGATCGGACCAGCGTTTCGCTCTTCCTCACACTGACTACATGGCAGGAATACGGGCAGCTCTTCGGACTGCTTGGCAAAGAAGATGAGAGACGGTCGAAGGGAACTTAAAGTTGCGTGCCATTCCCCTACGACTGTTCCCATGGACCTATCCCCCAATGCCGCGGCGGCTTCAGGTTGCTTTCTGTCGTCTCTGAATCGGGCACACTCGTGTGACGCATCGCTATTTGATGGAGCGCTCGCCTGCGCCCTATTGCAACGACTGCGTCGTCCCCCAGACTGTTCGGCACATTCTTGTCGAATGTCCCAGTCTGGGTGATCTTCGCGCACGACACCTGTCCCGGTACCGGGATGGGCGGGGTCGCTACCGCCTGTCCCTTGTACTCGGGACGAGTGCGTGCACTTTGACTGGTGTACTTGTTGACTTTTGGGGGGAGGCCGGCCTTCTCCCTTTCATTTAACCCGGTTCAATTGTTGTTGCTGTTTTTGTTATTGTTTTTGTTATTGCTTTGTTATTGTTGTTGTTATTTCTTTTTATTGTTGTTTGCTGTTCAATTTTTTAAAGTAGCCTAGAACTAGGCTGTTTGTTTACGGCGACTTATGCCTAAGTCGGCAGTCGCCAGATAGCCCCTTAATTAAAAAAAAAAAAAAAATTCGGGTAAGGGACGTAAGACAGGCAGGTTATTCCGGGAACACCTGTCACTAAAGTAGCGAAACCTATTTTCATCTTCAACGGCGCGTGTCGTTTCGGCTTTAAACAATTTTATCCATAGAACCTATTTTTGTATGCGCGAATATCTTTTTGGTTTAAACTACTTGTGGTCGTTCGATGGTGTTAAGCATTTGTGACTTTTCTTATTGTTTGATGCCCCCCCCGTATAATTTGTTAACAGTTAATTTATTTCATTTTAATTTTGTTATAAATAATACTGTAAATACTTTTTATGTGTGTATTTATTTAACCCCTTGTGAATACCTCGTAATTTAACACTGTCCTGATCAATTCTGATGAACTTCTGGTAGGCCTTTAGATCCCTGGTCTTCTATAAATTTTATGTGTGTATTTTCTTTGGGCCATGTGAACCGGATTCCGCGATAGTCTTTACAGTGAATAAAAGTAAATTTGAAGCTGAGAAATTTTATGATCATAGTAGGGAGTGAGCTGTTAATTAAGGCAAGAACTGGCTCACTGGAGACCAATGAAAGAAGATACAGATAAAATGAATTGGGAGCTGAATACAGACTTTTTGGAGAAAATGAAACAGTTAAACATGAGGTAGTGGAGTGCAATGGGTATGAAATTGAAATCGAGAAGATGACAGAAAGGTATTAAGGGAAAGAGGGCTTTGTGAATAAAAGGAAATTTGAAGCTGAGAAATTCTATGATCTTAGTTTAGGGAGTGAGCTGTTAATTAAGGTAAGAACTGGCTCACTGGACACCAATGAAAGAAGATATGGATAGAATGAATGAGGAGCTAAATATAGACTTTTTGGAGGAAATGAAACAGTTAAACATGAAGTAGTGGAGTGCAATGAGTATGAAATTGAAAGTGAGAGGATGACAGAAAGGATAAATGACCTTCTGGGTATGGAGGTATGGTATGTGCTGATGTGAGAGAAAGGGATTATTACGGATTAGCAACAGTACTTGGGTATACGATAGGAGACATAAGAGTGGACAGGGAAAAAAATATTTACTAGATATCACAAAGGAATTCCTAACCAGGGTATGAATAAAGAGGTGACTGCATGAGGCATAGAAATTAGAGGCAAAGTATATCTAGGGTAGAGAGATAGATTTAGGCTAATAAGATAAAACATGAAACTAAAAGTGGGGAGAAGTTACGCAGGATGTAAGGAATAGAATGTGATGAGCAATTGAATAATAGTGGTGGCTTATTAGCAAGACCGGAATTCTCATATAGGCTTTCTAGGCTAGAGCCTAGGGTGGCAGGATGATAGGGGTGGCAGTTTATGAAAAATTGTTACAGAATTTGGTTGTATCGTTACAAATGCCTGAAAAAAAAACCAATCTAATATTCTCGAATTTGGCTGACGCAATACTTTGTTTACAAGTCAGATGGCTATCAGTATTTTGTAATATTTTGATTGTTTTTCGAGGTAAATATTATTCTTTAATATTATAAACGATTTGACAGACTTTATATAGTTTATTTATTCAAGCACTTCAATCAAAGTTGCTTTAACTGATATTAAACCAAAGGTTTTGCCACATTGTTTTCAGAATTTTTTATTTTTGTATTTTATTTTTATTATTCCCTAACTTTGCTATATTAATAAAAAGTAATTCTCTTTATTTTATTTTCAGATCTATAGGAGAAAAATAGGTTGTCACTTAAATTCTTACTATACATTTATCCTTGACCTACTTCTGCCAATTCAAGTTCAAGATCATCCTTATTTCAATCTAATAACTATATCAATTTTTCTACATTTATTAAATAATTTATTTTTGTTTTCTATTTCTTATAAAATTAAACTTTATTTAAAAATTATATTCATTTCCATTTATAAGTTTATGTAAACTGTACTCCATGAACAATTTATTATTATAGTGTGTGGTTGTTTTAAAACTATAAACTATATTGTATTTTGTTATTTTCAACTTTCTCGGTTTTAGTGGCGCCACTAGCACTTTTTTTACAGTTATTTAATGTTATTTCCTTGTGTTTGTGATTGGTGTCTTTTTTTTTGGCAGATTAAAGATGTCAGAAAAAAACTCAGTGGACATACCAACAGAAACTTGCCAAGAAAAAAGCAAAGCGTCTGAAAGAACAATTGGCCAGTACACCAAAGTTAGATACTTTCTTCGCTCTTTGTCAGTCCACTTCTAATCAGTGTAAGCCCATCAATGAGGTAGATTCAGAGGATAGAGTAGAAACAAAAGACGAATTTGAATCTGATAAATGTGGTGCCGATCAAAACAGTGAGAAAAAGATGAAAGAAGTATCACTCAAAAAAGTCTAACATCTGATGATCCAGCTGAATGGCAAATAAACAATGAATTAGTAGATCCATATTGCTTTCAACGGAATTCCTAAGACTGCTGAATCAGACTTTTCACCATCAGCACGAAAGTATAGTGAGCAAACAAGATATATGTCCAAATCATTTCTTTAGCGGAAACTGAAGAATGGTGAAGTCAGTCACAGGATCTGGATGACATATTCAAAGAAAACTGGAGCAGTGTTATGCACACCTTGTCGCCTGTTTGGTGGTACATGTCAATTTTCTTCATGTTCAGAATTCTGTGACTGGATCACGCTCGTCTCGGTGCTGGGACAACTACTGCGTACGAAGCGCTTGGTGACTCCCTCGGGTGTGTCCTTTCGGAGACGGCAGAAAATGACCTTCTGATAGTTGCAAAACGTTGGGGAATAGTTCCACGAGAAAAGTCAAGGCATAGTGGTAGGCAAGTTTTACTTCCCGTCCCTCATTTTAGCCATTTAGTTCGAAAGTCCAACCTGATCACTGTCGTGGTGTAGTCAGTGTTTGGAAGAGAGAAACTCCGGTTTGATTTCTCAACCGCTTCGATAGTGGAAAAATCTAAAGCTCTCCTTCCCTCCCTTAACCTTGGAGAAACTAATGTAGCCTTCTTCCTTACCGTCAGTAATCTTGGTGTTATTTTCGATGAGCAACTCTCGTTTAAATTGCACAGCCATCGTATCTCTAAGTCTTTCCTCGGTTTCCTCCGCAACTTTTCACGTGTTCAATCCCATTTTGATCGACGAAGCCTTGAGACTGCTATTCATGCATTCGTCACCTCACGCTTAGACTATGGAAATTCTCTTTATTTGAATCTCCCTTATTCGTCACAACTAGTTCAAAGCTATGCTGCCCGGCTCCTCCTTCACCGCACCCAGTTCTCTCTTTCGATATCTCTGTTACAGTAGCTACACTGGTTACTTATTCTCTTCCGTACCCACTATAAAATTCTTCTCATCACCTTTAAGGCCCTAAACCTGGAGGCTCCACTTTATCTCTCGTCGCCCTCTCCCGTCGTAAACTCCTCGGGCACTCCAGGCTAACCTCGCTCCCATCCTGAAAACTCCTCTTTCTCTCATCTACTCAAAAGGGTGACCGTTCCTTCTCAGTTTGTGCTTTTAGATTCTGGAATGCTCTTCCTGCCGAAGTGCGATCCTCTCCCTCCCTTGCTACTTTTAAACGTCTCCTGAAGACTCATCTCTTCAGAATTGCCTTCTCTCCCCTCTAAACTTTCTCTACACTCGCTACACAACCTGCGTTCTGGGAGGGCTAACAGTCCTGAAGGGCGCATTATAAATACCTATTATTATTATATACCAGTGCGATCCTTCCCAGCAACCCTTATATGTCCAAGAACAATCACAGGAAATTATCGACATCCTCCATGCTTTTATTTGCCATGGCATCATGGTTACTGCGAACCATGGGATGTGAAGATACCAAAGCCATAATAGAAAGTTTTAGGGCTTGATTGGCGTCAATCCTTGACATATGCACCGACGATACCGGCTGTGGGCGGAATAAGAGCCATTAGTGAATGACGGAGGTGAGACGCTAAACCCACGCGTTTCCCAGCGCTTCTTGGGATAGGTTGTTGTGTGAGCGTCTTCGATTGCCTCGACGATCAATTCCATTCTTAAAGCTCTTGATCGGCATTCTTATCATCCGTCTCCTGATTCATTATTCTTCTGTTATTTAGTGCTCTTTAATTAGTGTTGCCGCGTTGTGATCTTAGGGTTTTTTTAATTAATTTCCTTGTGTGAACTATAATTACCGCATTGTGTTTAATGCTTTTCAATTAGTTAGTTAGTTGGCGGATGACCTTTGATAGGCCCTTGTGGCTTTTGTCATCCGTGTAATTATGTTATGTTATGTTATGCTCCACCTTCCCCGGCAGTCTCGATTGCAAGTACCAAATTTTATTTGTAACTCATTGCTCATTTCGGCTTCAATTAAGTTTTGCCTTATTCTATATATGGTTTTTTGCTTGTTTATTTTGTCCCACCCGCATGTTTATCGGCTTTTATTTTTACTTGGGTTAATATAAACTCGCTTTTTTCCCTTTTTCGCTGCATTTGTATATCGCTATCTTTTTTATTTGTATATATATTTTTATTGCTTAAATATTAACTTGCTTTTCCCTTTTCACTCCATTGATTCATTTGTTGCCACGTGCTGCTCTTTGGCTTCCTTCATTATTAGAGTCGGTTACCATTCCCTGACTCGCATCGTCCTGGTTAACCCTCCCCCACTCCCACGCCTCGCCTCGGCGAACCCGCCCCCACACCCACGCCTCACCTCGGCGATCCCTTTCTATAAGTCAAGTTAGGGTTAAGTTTTCCCGTCTGTTGCTCACCTTTGCTCCCTCCTTTCGCCCCCACTATGTACGATAGGGTCTCACTCTTCTCACTCAACTCTTTAAAATATCGTCTTTCGCCACCTACATACGAGAAGATAAGGGGGATGGTATCTCCCGAACTCACCCGAATAGGAGGGGGCCGAGACTTTCGGCGTCCCCTAGGAACCTATTTCGCCCTACCATTATTATTTACCCAACACTTACAAATCTTCCCCTTCCTCCTGCGTCTCTTCTGAACATTAGGAACCTGAGCAATAAGTCGGAGTATGCCCGTGACCTCGTTGTTCGCACTGGGGTTTCCTTCCTTAGCCTTACAGAAAACTGGCTCGAGTCTGATTCTGTTTCATCCAAAACCCTTGCAACCCCTCTGGGTCATTCTTCCCTGCATGTTCCTCAGAACCACCGGGGGGATGGACTTGCCCTAATTTCCAAATCATCCTTCTCCATGAATCTTCTCCTCTCCCCCACTCTAACCTCATTTGAAGCTCTCATTGCCGTCTCGCGTGCTGTGCCCGCTCTGACTATTGTGGTCCTTCATCGCCCTCCCAGCTCGTCTCCGGCTTTATTTCTCGAAGAGTTCAGTAACCTACTCTCCGACCTATCCTATACTGGTTCTCTCCTTATTCCCGGTGACTTCAATCTCCCTAGCCACAATGAGACTTTCGTGCATTCATTGACATCATCGACCTCTTCTCTCTTACGCAACATGTGTCATCCCCAACATATATACATGGTAATACCCTGGACTTAGTCATCTCGACCCTCCATATATCTAATCTAACATTAACTGACCTTTCTAATATGATATCCGACCACTTCTTGGTCAATTTTAAATTCTATATTCCCTACCACCTACCTCCTCGCTCATCCCAAAATCCTACTCCTTTCCGGCGACTATCGTCAATTGATACTACTTCTCTCTTGAACGACGTTATTTCTGCCATACCTCCTATTGATACTACTGCTTCACCTGACCAAACCTTAAACTCTCTGCTCCAATCATTACTTTCCTGCCTTGACGCGCACGCCCCCCTTATCACTCCTTCTTCAAACCACCATCAACGTGCCCCTTGGTTCACCATGGAACTCCTTCGTTCAAGGATGTCCTTACGTGCTTATGAACGAGCCCTTCGTAAAGCACGCTGCCGTGGGCAGGACATGACCTCCGTCTCACTTGCCTATTGCCTTGCTACTTCGACTTATTCTTCCAAATTAAAATCAGCGCGCGAGGCTCATTCACGCAAACTTTTGTCTGAGAGCAAGAATGACCCTCGGACTATCTTTCGTCTCCTCTCTCGTCTTTCCTCGCCTAACCCCATTTCGCGCCGTACTACCTCAGTCGTCTAAACAAGCCCATGCTGTTCTCCCTGACCATACTTCATTGCAGCTTAACGTCTTCACTCGGGCGTCCTCTGAGGAAGTAACTGCCTTGATCTCACGTTTTAACAAATTTGGATCTCCTAATGACGTTTTTCCACCCAAACTCCTCCACCAAATTCTTCCTGCTGTTGTCCCACTGATTCTTCATCTCTTTAACACTTCACTTGTCACAGGGGTGGTTCCCTCTTCCTTCAAACATGCCTCAATTCGTCCTATCCTTACAAAAACCCACCTTAACCCCTCTGAACCATCTAGATATCGCCCTATCTCACAGCTTCCATTCCTCTCTAAGGTCCTCCAGAGAGTGGTTATCTCTCCCCTTAATGACCATATTTCTAACTGCAATATCATTGAAATTTACGGGTCGAGGTTCAAAGCGAAGTACTGCTGAAGCCGCTCTTCTTAATGTTTCAGACGGTTTACTTAGAGCGGTCGATAGGGGATGTACGTCCATTCTAGTCCTCCTAGACATTTCCTCTGCTTTCGATACCATCGACCACACTGTTCTCATTGATTGTTCTCATACTTTTGTGGGTCTCTCGAACACTGAACTTGATTTGTTCTTCTCATACCTCTCCTCCCTCACTCAGTCGGTTGCGCTCGATAACCTCTCCTCCGAGCCTGCGCCCATTCATTTTGGGGTGCCTCAGGGGTCAATCCTTGGTCTCCTTCTCTTTCGCATCTACTTACTTCGTCTTGGCTCCCTTCTTCGCAATTCGGGCCTATCGTTCCACCTCTATGCTGATGATACTCAGATATACCTTTCCTCATCCCCTGTGTCCTTCTCTCAATCAATTACCAAACTCCTTTCACCCTACGCCTCCATAAACAAATGGCTGTCTGCCAACCTTCTCAAACGTAACCACGATAAAACTGAAGTTCTTCTTATTGGTACCGCTTCAATGGTGAAGAAATCTAAAGCTTTATTCCCCTCCCTTAACCTTCTGGAAACCAATGTCGCCTTCTCTGATACCGTCAGGAATCTTAGTGTAATTTTCGACGAGCAACTCTCGTTTAAACTTCTGACGTGTTCGATCCCATTTTGATCGACGAAGCCTTGAGACTGCTATTCATGCATTCGTCACCTCACGCTTAGACTATGGAAATTCTCTTCTATTGAATCTCCCTTCTTCATCACTTCACCCCTTACAACTAGTTCAAAACTATGCTGCCCGGCTCCTCCTTCACCGCACCCAGTTCTCTCTTTCGATATCTCTGTTACAGTAGCTACACTGGTTACCTATTCTCTTCCGTACCCACTATAAAATTCTTCTCATCACCTTTAAGGCCCTAAACCTGGAGGCTCCACTTTATCTCTCGTCTGCCCTCTCCAGTCGTAAACTTCTCGGGCACTCCGGTCTAACCTTGCTTCCCTCCTGAGCACTCCTCTTTCTCTCATCTGCTCGATGGGTGACGGTTCCTTCTCAGTTTGTGCTCCTAGACTCTGAAATGCTCTTCCTGCCGAAGCCCGATCCTCTCCCTCCCTCGCTACTTTTAAACGTCTCCTGAAGATTCATTTCTTCAGAATTGCCTTTTTTCTCCCCTGTAAACTTTCTCTACATTCGCTACACAACCTGCGCTTTGGGAGACCAACAGCCTTGAATGGCGCATTATAAATACCTATTATTATTATTATTATTATTATTATATTACAAGCGCATCATTAAATGCTCATGAACTGCTCATGTCATAAACCGAGTGGCATCTCAGCTGCGTCGAAAGTCCGAAAGCAACATTCGCAAACCTGAGTCCAGTATGGTGAACTGTAGCCACCATCTACAACAGACTTTCAGGTGTGTATAGATAAACTTAGCACCTGTACTTATTCAAGTTTTAAGAAAACAAAAGAATAATAAAATAGAAGTAGTGTGGCGGTATCAGCATTCCACATAATGAGCACCAGATATTATAGTATCTCCATGGATCGGGGACAAGAACTCCTACCGCTGTGAAAGTTCGCTTCCAAAAGTGAATCGTGGATCGAATTTGACCCCAAGGAACCGCTGCTAGTTCGCCACATCTGGGTGAGCGACATTTAAGAGCAGAGCTGTGTGGCGTGATTCCCACAAGGGCTGCAGAAGTGCACTACCTAGCTCTTGCATAAAGAATACCAAATCCCGGCTTTTTCGGCATAGGCAAAGACGCTGTTGTGAACGTGTTGGAGTCGACGTTCCAGTGCTGACATCTCTGAACCGCGCCGAAAGAGATCGTAAAAACTACGTAGAGCTTGGCGAGAAGGTCTTCTGGTCGAATTTAGGTGATAATGTCAATGATTACGAAAAAAATAGTGGTCTTGATGAAGCTTCCCTGAGGTACACCCACCTCTTTCCATATCAGCTCGGAAATGTTTCTCCTCTTCCGTATCTGAAATCAACGATGTCGTAGAAACTAAGGCAAAAAAAAAAAAAATGGTGAGATGTCCCATCGTCCCAGAGAAAAAAGGGTATCCGTAATACGTGACGAAATGACACCGGCGAAGGAAAACCTTGCAGATGACACTCTCCAGCCGTAGAAGAGCATCCGGCGCGCGGTGGAACTTACAGAAGTCACCTTCTGCATAATAACAGGAACCTCCGATTTTCATAAAATATGCTAGAGTAAAACTTTCCAATTTCTCCATAAACTTGCACGAGCAAGAGTTTACAGAAATTGGGCCGACATCAACCGGGGCACAAGGATCTCCCGCTGGCTTGCAAAATCAAGCAATAAAGATACTCTCGGACCAGATCCTGTCGAACAAAGCTAACAGAAAGCAAAGCTGGACTAAGGGCGCTATTTTAGGAAGACGCGAGAGTGGAAGTTAACTTGTTCATCAAAACCCTCTTTTTGGAGGGTTCAACACTTCTGGAGGTAAAGTCCAGTCGGCTGTCTTCAGCGACCAAGTGGCATGCATATAATGCTAGTGGAGCAGCATCCCAGCTGGAGAAGGTGTAGAAAAAGCTGCAAGACTACCACGGACATAAGATCCGACTTGCTAGTCCTGACTCAACTTCCCCCGAATTATTCTGACACTATTCCACGTACATCTGCCAGATGGATCATCCTAATGAGTAAAGACACGTTAACCCGCCATGAAAAGCGGCGGCGTGTTTTGTAACGAAAGTGTAGCTTGCCCTCGCTGAACAATATTTGGACAGTGAAATCGTTCTTAAAAGGCCTGCAACAAATATAGCAATATCACTTCTCTTTGAGGGTTTCTCACACTCATCGGCCATCAAAGAAGTGGATGCCGTGCAAAATGACCAGACTTTGGAGGAATATAAGTTAGGCCTACATCATTGAGGCTGTAGCAGAAAAACTCAGACCTCATCAAGCATACCTGAACTTTTTGACTAATAGAGAGGTCAGTTCTTTTCTGAACTACGGGCCAACATGTTCAATCTAGAGTTCTGGAAAAATTTTCGTTAGGACAAGCAAAGTGAAGCGCTTTCACAAGTCGTGTGTCATGCCCACGGTGAAGCATCCGGATACTCTCCATGTCAGAGGCTACTTCTCATCTAAGGGAACTTGAGTACTAACCATGTTTCCCTAAAACACTGCCATAAACTAAAAATGGTACCAAAACGCGCTTCATCAGCACATTTTCCCAACAGCTCAGGATAAACCTGGGGATGATAACTCTATTTCCAGCATGATGGCGCAGCTCATCACAAGGCAAAAGTAATAAAAAAGTTTGGGGCTAAAAATAACATAGAACTTTTGGGACCACGGTCCCGGAATCTGACAGATTTGAACACGATAGAGAATTTGTTGCCGATAATCAAATTGACGGTTGATAAACAGTAGCCATCCAATTGCTAGCAGCTGCCGGTGCTTAATCAATAAAAATGGAGCAATATCAGTTAATATATCATCACAAATTGGTTTTCCAGTATGCCAAAACAAATTGAAGCAGTCCTGAAGAATAAGGAATATCATTATAATTATTGACTGAGCCTATCAATTGACTGTGTTTTAATAAAATGTATTTGGGTTCTAGATTTTTGTATATTTCGCCTCCAAATTATGATGCAAACATAGTAAAACAAAATGCAACGTTTGATTAATTTTCTTATATTGAAAAAATAAAGTACTCTCAAAACCTTTGGCCATTACTGTACTGTGTATTTAGATGCTCATACTATGCATTTATTTTCCTTGTGCTGTATATTTATATACCTTGTACCGTGTATTTATATGATTTTTATTGTTTATTTATATGCTTTGCAATGTGTATTCTTGCCACTTGAACTATGTATTCAGATGCGTGGAACTGTGTATTTAGATGCCTTGTCATATGTTTTTTAATGCTTGTATTCTCTATTTATTTGCCTTCTGTATATTTAGATACCTTTAGCTGTGTATTTATAGGCTTTGTATTTGTGTATTTATATACTTTGTATTGTGTATTTATAGGGTGTCCCATAAGTCCCAAAACACGTACAACTTTTGTATAAATATGTTATTAAGGGAAAACAAATGTACTTTTTTTATTAATTGTTGTATTAATTAATTATTAATATTTTAATAAAGGAAAGCAAATGTAATAGTCAGGCTGGCCCATAAGTCCCAGGACACTACAGTTACGTAGTTCCCTAGGCAACGTTGGGTCAAGAAGTTATTTTATTTAGTCCCGTGGTGATTAATTGTGTCCTTAGTTATTTATTTATTTATATTTGTACGTCTTATTTGCAGATAATTACGGATACAAGTAATTATAAGATTCAAGAACGGCTGGTGGCTGCAGTATGGGCTCTTGAAAGATCTCGTAATAACGTGGCTATGGCAAGCAGTCGAGAAGCTTTTACCGCAAGGTTCGGAAAAGAAGCACCATCAAGAAGCAACCTTTACGTATGGGAACAAAAGACTTTTCGAAGTGGATCTGTCTTGGACCAGAAAAGAACTGGAAGACCAAAAATTCGCCAGGAATCATGTGCATCTGTTTCAGCTTCTGTCGCACGAGCACCAAAAATCCACTAAGAAGCGTTCTGCCGAGCTGCAAATTCCCAATCCTACAATGCAAAAACACTGGAAAGAAGACCTGGAAATGAAGCCATTTAGACAAATTTACGTGAATGAACCGTCATACAATAACGTGGTCAACCGCCAACGTTTTTGTGAAACCGTCCTGGCACAGTTTCCTGATTCTCCACGTTCTCATAAAGTGATATTATTCAGCGATGAGTGTGCTATTTATCCAAGTGCTAAGCGTCGTAACGTTTACTTCTAGTCAAAAAATACCCCCTACTTCCAACAAGAGATTGCGCAAAATGCCTCACAGGTGTGACATCAGAACATTTGATTGGCCCATATTTCTTTGAGCCCAGTGTTAACCAGGAGACATATGGAGCTATGCCGAAACACTTTCTATTCCCTCACCTTAATGACTTGGGAATTATAAATACCATTTGGTTTCAGCAAGACGGTGTCCCAGCTCACTAAGCACTATCAGTGGGGTAGGTTCTTAATGAAACATTTCCTAGCCGCTGGATTGGCCGTGGTTCAGATGCCATAAGCTAGCAAGCGAGGAGTCCTGATTTGTCAACTCCAGACAACTTCTTGTGGGATATAATTAAAGAAAAAGTTGCATCGAGAAGATACCACACCATCAATGAACTAAAAGGCGCGATTAAAGCGCCATTTCAAACCATTTCTAGTGAGATATTAAAAAAGATGTCCCAAAGAACATGGTGGCGTTTGCAGTTATGTCAAGATAACGAAGCCGCGCATACTGATCCACTAGACCATTGAGGTAAGTGCGTGTTTCATAACACTAACTATTACATTTTTTTCCTTTAATAAAATCTTAATAATTAATTAATACAACAATTAATAAAAAAAAATTACATTTGTTTTTCGTTAATAAGATATTTATACAAAAGTTGTACGTGAAGTGTCCTGACACTTATGTGCCACCCAGTAGATGCTTGTACTGTGTATTAGTTTGCCTTGTAATGTATATTTAGATACCTTGTACCTGTGTATTTATATGCTTTGTATTCTGTATTTATAAGACTTCTATTGTATATTCAGTTGCCGTGTAATGTGTATTAGATGCTTGTACTGTATATTCATTCGACTTGTACTGTATATTTATATACTTTGTATTGTGTAATTAAATGCCTTGTACTCTGCGTTTAAAAACCTGGTGTTGTGTATTTAGATGCCTTTTACTTTCTAAGTATATTTAGGCCGTGTACTGTGTATTTTTATGCCTATAAAAGTCTATTTATTTAGATGCCCTACATATACTGTTTCTGCATTTAGATTACTTGTATTGTGTATTTAGATGCCCAGTTCTGTATATTTAGATACCTTGTAATTTTATTTAGATCTCTTGTACTGTGTATGTAGAAATCTTGTACTGTGTATTTAGATGCTTTACGCTCTGTATTTAGATGCCTTGTAGTATATATTTAATTGGTTGTATTGTGTATTTCTGCTTCTTACATTATTCGTTCGCGTTTAAATTCCAGGCATCGACATTTGAAGAACCTTTTGGTTCTCTGCTCCGACCCCATAAAGGGGTGTATGGCTAGCAGAGGTTTTGCCAGTGGTACAAGTGAAACTTGAGTGAACGGAACCCCATCTTTGCTCCCACTTTCTTTCAATTGTGCACCCTCCTGACCCCATTACTTCCAGGATGACCTGCTGCTATATATCTTACACTCTTTTCAATTCTAGTTTCTCTATATATCTTTTCTAAGTAACTCTTGGCTTGAGTGGCCTCGTTGCTATTGTGCCCTAGCGATGTCTTAAGCAGTAGTCTGTCGTCGGTGCAGTCAATTATAAATGTGCAGCAGAATTTTTCACGGATTGTTTATGAACTCGTATGCTCTTATAATTTCGAACGCCTTATTTTGTTATTTTAGTGTTGCTCAAATTAAAATTATATTATTTTGTTCATTATTACAGAGTGAGGTAATGTTCCATTGATTAGTAGAAAGAAATCAAGGTATGTATTTTTTTCTATAATTCTCTTTAAACGGTAAACCTGAAGATCGGCGGCCTGACCGATGGGACGCAAATTATTCCGTCCCATTTCCAATATGTTTCACCTTTTTTGAGTAGATTCAAGGGGACTGCTCGTGGGGGATATATCACTGCGGGGGGACCCCTCTACGATGAT
Source organism: Ceratothoa steindachneri (assembly GCA_963969495.1). NCBI lineage: Eukaryota > Metazoa > Arthropoda > Malacostraca > Isopoda > Cymothoidae > Ceratothoa > Ceratothoa steindachneri. Next base: position 34,230,729 of record OZ018335.1, read on the forward strand.
CCTGAGTTTCAATCAATTGGGAGGGTCTGGGGGGCACAGCCCCTAATATATAATCATAATTATTTATAGAATATTGTTCTAACGTTTTTATTTAACTAAAAACGCATGAATATTTATGCGCGGGTGAACGAAACATAAACACAACTTAATGTGGTTTCGGCTTAAAAAAAATACACTTTTTCGGGCGCGCCGCCGATCTTCAGGTTTACCCTTTAAACTTGCGTAAGATTTTATAAAACGACTCAGACACACCCCTTTAGTAATCATGCTTAATTCACCCCAAAAGAAGTGTCCACATTACAACTGCTATGCTTAATTTGCAAAGAAAAAAACCTTTCTCTAATAAAGCTATGAAACCATCCATACGTAAGAAACATTTCGCGAAGAAACATTGTGATTACCGATACATGGAAACTCAAATTTCCAAAGACCTTAAGTAAAAATGTGAAAAAAGTTCTACTATTTACTTTATTTAATGATAGCTGCACGAATTAATGATGATGGCTCGATTACTTTGTAGGGATTGTTGAAATCGTTACTCTAGCGAGTAGAGCGTGGACAGTTGCAAAAAATGCAATACGTTCTGCATTAACAAGCCTCATTTCTACAGTTATGCATCAAGATCTTCTCAGTATTTTGAATGTTTTATCACTTATTAATGATTTGATTTAAAGAAAGAATTAATGAGTTGACTGTTGATAAAGAGGGACAATTAAAAATGCAAAAATTATCAATCCAATTCAGTGAATCTACTGTTTTAGATAAAAAATGTTTTATATTGTCATTTGAGTTAATTTGATATCAAATATAAATGCTAGGATGATATGTTAGAGGTAAAGTTTTCGAAAGTGACACGACACGTGTCTCTTTATTTGCCGCAGTAAAAAATTTGTTTGATTAAAAATAAATTCTCTTTGGAACTTGGTATCATGTCCATTTAAAAAAAAATTCAACTCTGAAATTTATATAGTCCATTGCAGTATATACCTTCACCATCTATTTGGCCCAAAATATTAATTCAATTCTTTAAAAGCGATTATAGCTTCAATCACTAAAATCCAAGATAACAGCATTTACAACAGCCCTTTCAGAAAATTTTGTTTTAAAAACAGAGAAATTATGTTAGCCTTCTTCTGAACAATTAAATTCAAAGACTTTCTAACGTAAATTTCTTATTTAAGATTTGTTGCATAAATATAACATGAATATTATTTTGCATGGATAGTTGAAGATTGACTGATTTGTAGATTATTTCAACTTGAAGGTATCAAAAGAATTAAAGAATGTCTCCAAAACTAGCTGAAATTATAAAAAGAACTCGTTCGGTATTTAAAACTACTG